>MU376233.1:0-63841 GCA_022495205.1 Hypoxylon sp. FL1150 | reverse complement strand
ATTTTTTTTGTTTTTTTTTTGTGTGTGGTTGCTACAATATATTTGTGGTTGTTTGTTTTGAATTTTTTTTGTTATTATTTTAACCCCACCCCCCCCCCCCATCTGCAGCGTCGTCTAAGCAGCTAGTCGGTAAAACGCGTAAAGGAATATGGCTGTGAGATAGAGACACCCAAAGTACCTATGTAGGTGTGTATTACGCTAGGTCCCCGGCCGGCTATAGCTGCAACAAAAAAGGAACGTGCCGCTGCCCCTAGCGCTGACATTCTTTTCGCCAGCCCTTTCGCCAGGAACCAAATGCTGGGCGAGAAAGATAGGCTCATACCCTGGCAGGTTGTTAATTGGTAGGCATGTATCGTACTGTGGTAGGTTAGTTATTGTTAAGAAGTCGGCTTGTCGGGTTGCTCGCAGCCACTGATGTTGGAGGACGCATGTCGCTCGATACGGAAGACAGGGACCCCGGCCTCCCCTTTCTACGGCTCGGCCAGCAGAGTTGCACATCAACTTCACAGAACATTTAGTTAACGCAGCCTGCTTGCCTGCAAGTCAACCCCTTTCCAGGGCGCTCTTCAACAAGGGAGTCTATAAGTTGAGCTTTGCACCTTGGATTGCCGACGTACCCATAATGTGGCGTGTGCGAGAGGCCGAGAACATGAGATAAGGCACGCAAGTAAGTAGATCACTCTGCTATCTTGCCCACATCGATAGGGGAGGTAGATGACTTCATGGTCTGCATGCAGGGTGTAGGGAGTCTGGCCCCTTTTCCCTTTACTTTCCGTCAGATGACCTGCATTCCTGCATTCTCCGAATAGGTGGTATTATCGTCATTTGTGACAGAAGCTTGTCAATGCCGCACCCTGCGTGGTTGTTCTGTGTCTACCTACCTGGCCTATCTTGGTTGTCGTCGACGTCAAGCTACCCCGCCTTGGACATGGTCATGATATTACTTCAGTACTTTGCATTCTCTCTCTTTTTGTATGCGTGTCTGTACGTAGTAGCAGCAGTTGGCAGGATAAAATAATATGACCCAAAAGGGAATGCGGAACCAGGGAACATCAAGTGAATGATGTGTAGGATATGACACCCTCGAGAAGTTGTCTTGCGGCTGATCCAGGCTTCTCAGCTGGTCGAGATGATATCAAATGCGCTCCGGTTAGCAAGAGACCTCTCGGGTTGGCGATCGTCAACTCCCCAAGGCTGGTGATTGGTTCTCCTACAGTCAAGTCGCTTTTTATGGGTTGCGCGGCATTAAGCCGAATACCATCGACCTCCTATGAACAGCTTTACTGGGCTGTTGGAATAGATGAAAGCTTGGCTTTCTGCAACGTCTTGTTCCTCATCTACGTCGACACCTGAGGTTTTCATTAGCTTGGAGGTGTAACAGCTAACCAACAGTTATGGCCACTCCGGTCAGTCCGGATGCCTAGTTAACGACGGCGAAACACTGATACTTGGCCGGAGGATTCGTCATGCAGTATCGCCAGAACATACCTATTTTTCAGACCCCATGATTTAGATGTCCATTCCGTAGCGAGAGACACCGTCTATGGCATATTGCCATTTAGCTATAGTGAGTCGAGGCTGAAGGTAGATGAGGTAGATGACGAGTCGCTTAAGTCGATACTGGGGGAAATTCCGTTCCCGCCAAGGTGTCACAGGAACTGGACCTTGGCATGACTCTTCGATGGAAAGATATCTAGATGGACCAATGCACGTTTTCGCCCTAGTCCGAGCTACATATATAGAAATGGCAGATACAAGCCACTGCGAAGTCTATGAGTTTGGTGGGCATGACACATGACTACCTAGGTAGCTTATCGACGCGATGCAGGCCGTGGCTTACCTTAGTAGGGGATGTCTTGATTGTCCAGATCTCGAGACTTTCGGCGCCGATGCTGTTTCTCGACGCAGTGTCGGCATCGCTCCGTTCGGTTTGAGTACTATAAGAAAGAATCGAGGTCCTATCAATGTTGTCAGCGGGCTTTTTTGTCTGAACGAGACGTGTCCACGATGTAGTAGCTCCTTGGAAACGATTACATGGGCCTCGGCAGATGAGTCCAAGTGTCTCATCTGCTGTCTGAATTAACACCGTATATCCCCGCAACACCGGAAATAGCTGTGGGAGCTCGCTGCTGGACTAGGATAGGTGTCTCCAGGAGATGGTAACCGGTGTCGGGAACTCGGTGCGCCACGAAGAAGCGACCGGATGAGGCATACGAGAGATCTTGATGGGAAGAGTTCACCGGATGCCACGGCACCTTAAGATAGGAACGTGGCACACGCCAATAGACGTGCAGCTCCCTCCTTCTAGGATGAGAATCGCCATCGCGTGACTGAAGCTGCGTGTACGGACCGACATATGTGCGAGCGAGCCCTTGTATGCGTGACAAGAACCAACCAAATCCTCTATGGGTGCAGAGCTCAATAGCTATAATAGTATCAATTTGCATACAACTAGAACCTCTGTCCCGATTCTCCACAAAGCAAGACATGCATTATGTGCCAATGTTTGAGATAATCAAGTCGTCCAAGGCCAACAGTGCGAATGAGAAGCGAATGTATATTAAGAGGCCGAGTGTTCTCCCGGGTAGTTGCAGGAACACCATGATCCATTGTCGTCCTCGACTGGAAAGTTGCAGCGCGCATGCGATGGGTGCCATTGGCGTACAACAAGACATCGTATGATGAATGCTGCTTGGGATCTTGGTGTTTAAAGGTATCAGAGGTTTAGGCCTCAGAACGAGTCACTAGAGAGAATGCTCCTATTTGCTGATATTAGTGGTGCCATAGAGGTGGGATGTTAAGGGAATATGCAGGATACAACTTGCTTGCCTGAACGTACACCACATTCACAATACTTTGCCCTGCGATCCAAGCTATCAGGTTACCTAGGTGTAGCCGCCTAATCTGGGCTGATCGGCGCCATCTGTACCTATCCAAGATCGAGTTTCAGAGATGCAGTCCCGTTGTGTCATTGTTGAGGACCCAGGAGCCTGGGCAGCATGGTCTGACCGATGGTAAAGTTTAAATAGCATCGTGTACGAATCTCCCGAACATATGTGTGTCAAACCACAGTATGTGGCCAGCTGCTCAACAGACTCGTTCGACTAGTCCAGACTGCTGGTGTGCCGTGTCCGAAATTTCGAACGGAATACTGTTCCGATCTGTCAATTTCCAGGCATAAGGAAAACGCTGAGCTTGGTTGACGCAATACCGGACTTGTTCCGCCTTTGTGTAAAACAAGCGCTGATGTGGCACAGAGACCTGCTGAAAACTCAACTTGCGCTACGAAGTCCGAATCCCCTTGTCCGCAACGAATGCTAGCAGATGACCATAATAAGAAATATGAAGCAATATTTGTATTATCGGGATAAATTGACCTAGCTGGAATCCATACACTCTCATGGTCGACATATCCCTTGAGAAATTGGCAGTAGTGAGCTTCGACTCAGCTGATGGGAACGTCGGACATTCGTTTAGAAAGTTAAATGGTGCAAGTGTGTTTTTTACATGCCGTGATCGTGAGTCTCCTTTTTGATCACATATCGAGGATGGATGGAGAGGGGGGGTTGATGTTCCTGGTCCGAAACAAGGCGGTTCCGATGGCGAAGTGGTAAGAACCGCATCGCATGACGGTGTTAAAGGGGCGGAAAAGTTTATCTCTGTGAGCCGCCATACGGAACGAAATATGTCGGTGGGATTACTACGTCCTTGGTGTCACGAGACACAACATACGCTCCGGTGCCGTTCTTCGGAGGGTGTTTCGCTACAGTAGATGAGCCGTGCTTTCCGTAAGGACCCCGTCACATGTCGCGTGGAAGTGGGTGTTGCATGGCATGGTTCCCTTAATAAGCATCGATGCGGCGACAGCGACGAGCAAACCAAACGGGCTCCGGCTGAACCTTCTCCATGGGACTATAACCATCTTGACAGTCCTATCAGGTAGATCGTCCCAAAACAGAGGTCGAGGGAGCTGGGTACCGGCCTTGGCGCCTTTCTTATTACGATGTTGAATTGTTCACGTGGTGTGCAATTTGGTATAGGCGAACCCTTTTTATGACGGAGGCTCGAGACCTTTCTACCCTATTGGACTCCTATCGTAAGGGCTGTACCAGTGGCGTCGTACTCATGGATTCTACGTTGCCGCAATAGGCAACGGGTCAAAGCGAGGAGCGTAGACCTTTGACCTCTGTAGACATTGGGTTAAGTTTATTTTAGGAATCAGTCTCACAGATGGCGTTTCCTCTTGTGGTAGCACATGAGCTACACGGTACCTTATTTTATGATAATGAAGAAAATGGCAATTAGGTAGGAAATTACCTTACCTTACCTTACCTTGCCTTGCCTACCCTAAGTGCATCATGATGACGATGCTGCTCTTGATGAAAGCAGATCTAGCCTTCGGGGATGATGGATTGTGCAGCTACCGCGACTCAATTCGCCTCATTTGACATCAGTGTTGGGTTTGCAAATGCCTAATACCGTCTAGCAGCATGATGCATTTGAAATCGTACCCAACACTTGGCCCAAGAAAAAAGGCACTTATTGTGAAGGTTGGAGATGATTCGAATTGGGCTTGGATATGGGTGGTTACGCATCAGATCTAGATCCGTATTTTGGCTGAGAAGCAACTTATCCATCCGGACAAGATGCCATTCTCGCCATGATCCCCACGGTCAATAAATCGGGAAAGGGACAAAAATAAGAAAGACATTAATAAGAAAACCCCTTGGTGACTTGCAGGTGGGCAAATGGGGGCCAGTGTATGCATCGTATGGGTATGGTGTGAACCGGCCCTCATTGGACAGGAGAAGGTAGAACAGACAGGAGTACGGGCTCCATGGTGGAGTGTCTTGGGACATGGACTAAGACGGGTCTAAGGTTAGAATAGGGCACCTATGACGCCGATTGCTGATTGACTCGTCGGCTGCCGCCAGGATACGGAGCACTCTTCCGCACAACTTAACTTCCAAAGTTTGTGGTTAGCGCGTGCAATTGAAGGTCTCATGACCTCTTCTTGTAAGGGTATCCAGAGCAGGAGTCCACACTGGCCGTCGAATCCGCGTCTCGTCGTGTGTCTTCTTGCATGCGCATATTCCCCACCCTTGTTAGGTACATTAGTATATATATGTACATACCGCCTGCCAAGTGCGACATGTGCGTCGCAGGCCCTGTGTGGCCCTGTGTGGCCCTGTAGCCTAGCCTGTCAGGCCTGTTCGACCCGTGCACGGGGCTGGTCTTGTTCCTGGCGGCATCGCAGTGTTGAAGATATGTACATAGAAAAGGCAAATGATAGATTAGAAGCTCCTTGACTGTTCGAACCAGTCAGAATCCTCCATTGCTCTTCCTACGAGCGACTATTTCAAGCCTTCAATCGTCAATACGACCAATCGTATGCCAGGTGTCAGCGGCGAGCTTGGTATGGCATCCCAGCAAAGTCCGGGCTGATGGCTAGGTACAGCAGGTACGGCTGGTACAGGTAAGCTTAATGATGGACTGTGGTCCGTTGGATGCCAACAGAAAGATGCAGGTGGACAAGGTGGAGCGGACGGATCAATTGGCCGGCACTAATAAAAGCAGAAGAAAGCTCCTGGGTTCTGACGTTGTCCCGCAGCGAAAAGTCTCATGATGTATTGGCTTTGTGAGCAGGGGATTCGCTCATTCGTCCAAGCGTCCAAGGGCCTGTTAATAAGTTCGTTACCGACTTGCAGAGAGAGATAGAGCAGGGCGGCTGTCACGTCCCAAGCTCCTACATAATATAGAAAGAATCGATTTGCTTAGGTAAGAATCCAGCAGGTCAGATACAAGAGTCCAACCAGAAACGCCAATTCCACCGCGCGGGGTCGAATTGGATTCGGAATTGGGATTTCATGTCTTGTCATTTGATGGATTTTTTCTTCCTTTTTTCCCTTCTAATGCTAAGTGCGTTCTAAGGTGGGCTAGGGGTTCCGTGTGGCAGCACCCCGAGATAATCGAAGTGCGGGGCATTGGGAATTAGGAATACAAAAATCTGGGAAACCAGGGAAATTTGTGGGAGATCCAGAGGGGTCACGAAGCGGGGGAACGTCTTATTTGGAAAAGGCTACTGTACTGTAGCTGGGGTATTCCGGTAGAAGTGAATGTTCTGGGCTTGTGGGTTTGAATATATTTCCGAGTCTTTGCAAAGCCAAATCTGGACCACTTCCTCGTCATAATGGGCTTCTTCCTCCATGCAAGTACACGTCCCAGTTACACGAATTCATGGTCCATGTTTTACCATGTAGATACGTCGGTGCTTGCCTATGATCGAAGATGACTGTGTCTGATGACACATCGCACAAGAATATGGATAATTAAGGCTGTTGGCTGTACGTCTTGACGGACGATAATGCCGAGAAAAGATATAATAACTTCTTTACGAACGTATAATTCGGATTGTCATAACTTATCAACGGACATTAATGGTCTGTTGATATCGTGACTGCTATTTGACTTCGTCCGAGATGAAGAGAGGAGGCTAACCTTGTGATATACTAAAATATCCAGATCGCTGGTCTCGCTCGGTAATCACGTATTAGTGGATGTAAGTATGTCCCAATATCCCCCTAAATGCCCACCAGACGAGACATCACAATTAACAAGACGCATTTGGCTCATCCAACATCCGTCTTGACCCTGCAAATTCTAACATCTGCTTCCCGTTCTTTTCGACTTACTTGACTTCGGTTGCCGAGTCTTGTTTAGCGCCCTTAACTGTCCGTCTTGAGTCTGAACAGACCACATGAGCAAGCCCCAATTTTCCGACCCCTGGCCTTTGCATACACACACACTGGTGTATGTCTGCCAAGGACAAGTGATCGTCAGTTTAGTACTATGTAGGTACACTATGTCTAGGTATATTTTAGGTACTCCGGCGAAAATAACAAAACGAAACCAAGAATCAAGCATTGGATTTGAGGCAACTTCGCAAAACGAGCTTTGGCTTCTTTGTTTGCTCGTCATGTGTCACGTAGGTCGATCCTCGGTGATAACCTTCAAAGGAGAAACTCGGTCTCTGACCGCAGACTCGGCCTTAGAGGAAAGTAAGAGGGTCGATACATCGGCGATTGGTATTGCATTTGTTTGATTGACAATTGGGAGCTCGAAAGAAACCGGCCAACGATTGAAATCTCGGAATGATTCGAGAATGACCTGCAGCGATATCTCTCTGAGGAGTAGTAAACATGTCTAGTTTGAGAGACCATTACATGAAGAACCCGTAATGTGCATACAGCAAGCAGCAGCAGCAGTATGAGAGCAGCATGAGCAGCAGCATGAGCAGCAGCATGAGCAGCAGCATGAGCAGCAGCATGAGCAGCACGTACCCTAGCAAAGGTGAGAGAAGAGGCAGGTAGATGAAATCACGGACATCTCTCAGCAAGAAGATGCGAGAATGAAATACGCAAAGCAAAATCTCATGTAGGCATCGATCTTTCGTTGATATTACCAAGAGCCCTTTCGTTCGTTCGATTAGAATGAAGCTGTCACGGGCATAATCGACGCGGAGAATCTAGCAGGTCTTTTCATCTCGAGCTTGTCTAGAACGCCCTGGTCTCAGTTCTACACGTAGGGTTGTAGGTCGAGGTACTTGGTAGCCCTGGTAGTTCAACAAGGACGGAGCTAGCTAGTAGGGTACCTACATATCTCCATATGTACATACATAAGACTAATAACAACGTCCATTATCCTACGTAATAAGCGTAATAAACAAGTCGGACCATTCTTCTAATCGTTCATTGACAAGGTTTGCATGTAAGTAAAGTGACCTTGACTGCGCGGCGACAATTGTTTTCTTTGTCTTTTGAGTTTTTGTGTGTCCGTATCCTAGCATTCGGATTATATTACATGTAGATGGCGGGATGGATGGTCGAGGTTGAAAGTAGCAGTTCGAAGTACTTGGTAGGAAGTAGTATATACACGTATGTACGTTTATATCCATACATGATATACGTGTGAATGTACGTATAGAAAAGTACCTATGTACCTAGCCCGCAACCGACTGCGGCCAGTCCCTCCCACGATACGACATACCCGGGGGTACCTTGGTACTTACATAGCATAGTTCCCTCCAGTTTTGACGGGCTGACCCCTCCTCTTTCCCATTGCTCTGGCTGGCCTGCTTCTGGCTGGGGCCATTCAAACACAACCGTCTCCCACATTCACCACATTCACCACCTTCCACTACCCTTTACCTACCCATCTACGTATTTCTTCCTCTTCCTAACGACTCCCGCGTCCCATCGCCACTCACAACTCATCCCAGTGTTGTAAGTCCTCTGGTCTTTGTTGCTTGCTGTTCCCATCTCGACACTTGCCTACATAGCCTCTCTCTCCCATGTTTGATGCTTGATGCCGCATCATATTCCCTACGCACCAACTAATGGCAGTGCCACAGTAACCGTCAAATCGCACACCCACCCTCAGGTTCCGGCATCTCAGGCACAGGCACCTTGGGTAGTCGAGTCCTCGGGCCCCAGGTCATCATCCCACAAGGTGAGTCCACTTTCTCTCGCCCGGTCAGCAACTCATGCTTGTACGGCCGTCCCGCCACGCCTCAGTCCTTTCCCTCAGTGTCCCTCTCACTGTCCGAGATATGTCAATGCACATACCTACATACCTTCTGCACCTTAGCTTTCCTACGTGCAAACATCTTAAAAAGTCGCCCGCTAGCCATTTCCCCCCTTCCCTTGCCTACCACAAGCCCGCCTGCTGCTTTTTAAATTTTACATGTATACCTCCTGAGGTAACTCGACCTTCAGAAAGCAGTGGACACCTAAAAGTTTCTTTCAAGTCACGTTCCGTCATTCGACCACCTGCAACCCCGCCAGGATCCCTACCTACATAACCTCCACCCTTCTTGCGATGCTAGACCCTTTCTGTTTTCAAGACTTACACATATCCTAAATCGCTGCATTTTAGGGTATTCTTCTACAAGCAGGTAGTCGAGCAGCTCTCTATTCCCAGCTTTAATTCGAGCCCGACCAGCCCTACATTGGACCAACCGGCACTTCAATTCGGCGTCGCATCTACACGAGAGCAAAGAGATTGACCCACCATCTCGTCACCTGTCAATTGCGATCGAGACGCAGCCCGACCCAATTGCCTATTGATTTGTTGCCCAACACGGCTTCTCGACCCGCGCCTCAAATACCTCGAGTATCTTATTGCTGACGCCAAAGAGACGCACTGGATTGTCCCATATTGCGATTAAGACCGTCTCGCCCTCCAACATGGCGCAAAACCGCCCGACAGCGGCTTTCAATACACTCCGGATGGGAGGTAAGTTATATCGACTATCCCTTGCCTCGATGCATGTTGTGGTGCAGCACTGAGATAGAAGACAGAGGTCATCCGCGAAAAGGTGCAGGACGGAATCACCGGCGAGACGAGAGACCTGCAATACACGCAGTGCAAAATTGTCGGTAATGGTTCCTTCGGTGTTGTCTTTCAGACGAAGCTCTCTCCATCCGGCGAAGATGCAGCCATCAAACGTGTCCTCCAAGACAAGCGATTCAAGGTTAGCCCACCGCTGGATTGAGATACTGTGTCCGTTGTTTCACCTACTGACAACTCTGCGTAGAATCGTGAACTCCAGATCATGCGAATTGTTCGACATCCAAACATCGTACAGTTGAAGGCCTTCTATTACTCCAACGGGGAACGTGTGAGTATACGAAACTGGCCTGGAAAATGTATACGATAACTGATAATGTGTTTCTAGAAGGATGAGGTTTACCTAAACTTGGTGCAGGAATTCGTACCTGAGACCGTCTATCGGGCTTCACGCTTCTTCAACAAGATGAAGTCGACCATGCCGATTCTGGAAGTCAAGCTCTACATCTACCAGCTCTTCCGAGCTCTGGCCTACATCCACTCGCAAGGAATCTGCCACCGTGACATTAAGCCGCAGAATCTTCTGTTGGACCCAAACACCGGCATCCTCAAGCTATGCGATTTTGGAAGCGCTAAGATCTTGGTTGAAAACGAGCCCAATGTTTCATACATCTGTTCCAGATACTACCGAGCACCCGAACTGATCTTTGGTGCCACCAATTACACCACCAAAATTGGTAAGTTCCCATTTCTCATGGCTACCGTTTGTTGCAAGATTGGCTTACATGGTTCGATAGATGTTTGGTCGACCGGCTGTGTTATGGCGGAATTAATGCTGGGTCAACCTCTTTTCCCTGGAGAATCCGGTATCGATCAATTGGTAGAGATTATTAAGGTGTTGGGAACGCCAACCCGAGAGCAGATTCGCACTATGAATCCGAACTACATGGAACATAAATTCCCGCAGATTAAGCCTCATCCGTTCAGTAAGGTGTTCCGGAAGGCAGATGCGAATGCGCTGGACTTGATAGCCCGACTGCTAGAATACACACCGACGGAACGCCTTGGGGCTATCGATGCTATGGTGCACCCATTCTTCGACGAGCTGCGAGACCCAAGCACGAAGCTTCCGGATTCTCGGCACTCAAGCGGGCAGTTAAGGGACTTGCCAAATCTATTCGACTTCTCTAAGCATGGTAGGTTGTTTCCTTTCTCACCATTCGTATGCTGTTGTGACATCGCGGCTAACCGCGATCATTTGATAGAATTATCCATTGCACCCCCGATGAACCAGAAGCTCGTCCCCCCTCATATGAAGTCCGTCTTAGCGTCCCGTGGTCTCGATATAGATAACTTCACGCCTATGACGAAGCAAGAAATGATGGCTAAGTTGGACTGAGCCCAGTCTCGACTTACGCTTTCGTTTCACGACTATGTGCATCATTGCTAGGGATTTCGCTATAGCACTCACTTACTGGCCGAGCTTATACACGGCTTGAACTTGTCGGATCGACGTTCAGAGAGGAAAATAACCTGCCGCAATGGAAATAGCGATTTCTCGGCGGCCTCGGCATGCTTTTCAATTAGAAGCATGAGGAAGACTCAAAGGATAGCGCAATGTAAAGTTTGAGAAGCTGGGTTCTCCAGACATTTGACGTGCTTGTGGAAGTTTTCCAGGTGTCGACGGAAGATGCCGAGGGTTAGCCGCCCGTACGACCTTAGCATCTCGAATATGAGCAGCAAAGACATACTGCTTGACTTGGCCGGGAATTCTAACTGACCGGAAGACGGCACCTAACTAGCGGGCGTTCTTAGACTTCTCCATTGCATGGCCGAGACGGTGTTTGCTTTTATTTATCTTATTCGATTGCTCGCTCTAGCCCTGTGGTAGGCGATTACAAGGAGGCTGGATCCCTTTACGTGGTCTTCCCCGAGATATTCCCAGCACATGTTAAAGGGGGACACAATGGCGTATATGTTATTCTATGAATAGTGGTTGAGAGGAGGGTGTGATGGGGGGATGATAGCGATCTGGGCCAGGAAATGGCCTTACGGTATGGGAGCGGCCCCAGAAGCAATGGCATTGGGGAATGGACAAGTTTATGGAAACTCGGCATGACTTCTAAAAGATTTCTTTTTCTTTGCTTCCCGCGAAAGACGGACCTTACCATGCGTCGATTGGGAAGATGGTTAACTAAAAGGGAGGACCGGGTTTTCTACTCAGACGTCAAGGAAAAAGAGACTGCCACAATTGCAGCACACAGTGATAAAGACGACCAATTGCCTCAAGACAAAGATCAGACGTCACAATCTCCTGATACATTTGCAATTCGTAGAATAACTTCGACTACCCGCCGAATATCGTAACCCATAAATGCCTTTGGTATCTCAGCAAAAAAATAACTTTTCTAATAGTCTCAACTTTTTTTTACATTATAAAATTATCATCTTTAGGTACCTAGGTAGACATGGTATTTTGATCTTTATGCACTTGAGTAAATTTACAATTGAAATAATATGCGAGAATATTCTATATATCCTTAACACGATTATTGAAATAGAAAAAATATCGGCTTGCTTTCCGATGTACTAGGTACATGTACATCTAATGCCGGTACGTACTAACCTGAGCTAGGCAGCTTAGGTACGATAAGATAAGGAAAGTGAGCTTAATGGACCGTGCTTCTTTTCACGCGCTGCGTGTTTCGTGGTACCTTGCACCTACGCCTTCTGCATTCAACACCATATCGGGTCAGCTGGTAATACCCATTGACAACCATCTCTATGACTCCCGTCCTTTGACTAGACTAGAGCTCCTTCGTCGATTCAACATGGAAGATCACGATCGTCGACCTGGCGGCAACCACAATCGCAAAAGGCGTTATAGAGGTATGAATTATCGTCCTCCCTTCTCGTATCGGCAGTCCCAACTTGGTCGTATCTTGCCCCTTGCCCCTTGCCTCTTACCTCTTACCTCTTTACCATTTCCGCGAGATAAATTGTGTACTGATATGCTATAAAGATGACGATGAATACGACCGCCGACCCCAACGTCGCCGTTACGATGCGCCGCTCTCCGTCCGTATACGTAAGCAGCTCCTAGGTCTCGCCGAATCCCCTTTGCGACGCTGGCATGAGGAGGTCCAGTCAATCGCTCACGTCGTTGCGGACAACTACGAGGAGCAGGAACTGCGAACGAGCTTTCTAGAGCTAGTGCCGCAGATGGTTGTTGAACAACCACTCAAGACTCCGTTCGTGGCAGCTGTAGTGCTCGTCATCAACTCGCTTAAGCCTGAGATACTGGATGATCTTCTCGCCAATGTTGCGAGCGCAACCGAGGAGAAGATAAGGGTCGGCGAGTGGCGGGATGTGAAGCTATACCTTAAGTTCCTGGCGTGCCTGCAAAGCTGCCTAGATGGTGACGGCCTGTTCCCCTTGCTCCAAGAACTGTTCAGCCGCGCGGCCAACCTCCAGACAACCAATTCCGACGATGTGAGTATATGACCGTCGTGTATCCATCATGGATCACGTTAACCTGTGTTTGCAGACGATTGGAACCGAGCTCGTCAAGATCATCCTCTTGACGATACCGTACATTATGGCTACTGCACCTGCCCGGTGGCAACAAAAGGCCGCCGAGCTCCTGGACAGGACGGAAGTCATTGCTTTCGAACCGCATGTCCTGCAAGTATTAATCGATCCGTACCATGTCGAAGAAGGCACGGAGAGCCCAACCGCCAACATGAGCCTTATCTGTCTGCTTCAAAAGCAGCTCCATAACGAATCCTCGAATGATTGGAAGCTGGCTTGTCTACCGCGGCCGTGGCAGATGCCACCTGAGGAGATCGAACAACAAGACAAGTTGGACCACGCGCAAAAACACACCTTACCCAGCATTCTCATTCCAGAGACAGTCGTCACCGGGCCCCGCCCTTTGTTTCCCGAGATTTACTTTTCGGTCTACGTCAACCAGGACATCGAATCTGTTCCCCCGGTCAGCAACATCGCGTCGTCTCTGATTCGAGATGGACTTCTCGACACTATCAACATTCTAGATTTCAATCGAGGTGCTACCGCCCGCTTTCTCATAGATGTGGACTGCTATTTTTCTCCTGGCACCTTCGTCAAGCGTGCGACTCCGTTCGATCGCCTTAGAGATGTGGATAGTGATCGATCCACGTGGAAGCCGGAGGACGTTGCAGTTGATGCTGTCTTTTCACAGCTATTCGCACTGCCGACTCCAGAACACAAGCTTGTGTACTACCATTCCGTACTGACAGAAGCCTGCAAGATAGCTCCCGCAGCAGTCGCTCCGAGTCTCGGCAGGGCTATTCGCTATGCGTATCAGAACACACACCGCCTAGATATAGAGCTCTGCTACCGTTTTCTGGACTGGTTTACCCACCACCTTAGCAATTTCGGGTTCATGTGGAAATGGACGGAATGGGTAGATGATGTCGATCTCCCTAATATGCACCCGCGCAAAGCATTCATCCTTGGTGCCTTAGATAAGGAGATACGCCTCAGCTTTGCCCAGCGCATCAAAGGAACCCTCCCGGAGCCCTACCAAGCGCTTATTGGCCCCGAGAAGGAGCAAGATACGCCAGAATTCAAGTATAATGACGACCGTAAGTTCAAATAGCTTGATCTAATCTAAAGTTAGCAGCTAAACGTATTTATAGGTACACCATTCGCCGTGGAAGGTAGGGAGATCGCCGCGCTTCTCAAGCGTAAAGCGCCGGACGAGGAAATCCAACCCATCATTAACCGCATACACTCCGCGGCCCTTGATCAGTCTATCGATCCTCTTGTCTCTAGCACCGATGTCTTCATGACCGCGGTCTGCTGGGTAGGTTCCAAGTCGCTCTCCCACGTACTTGCTTGTATCGAGCGTACGAAGGATCGATTACTTGACGCCGGTGCCGCTTCGGAGGCGGCAAGGGCCCAGATTATCACTGCAGTCGTTGCCTATTGGTCCGCTCACCCAGGCGTCGCCATTACTATCGTCGAGAAATTGCTCAATTACTCGATTATCACGCCCAATGCCGTAATCGAGTGGGCGCTGGTCGGTGATCGCGCGGGGCCGTACGGTGAAGCGCTGAGCAAATCGTGGGTGTTCGAGCTGGTGTTCAACACCGTGGTCAAGGTTACTAGCCGTCTTAGACAGGTTGTTAGCAGCTCAGGGGGCGACAATAACGGAGAGGAAGTAACCGGCATGCGGGAGCTTTTCAAGAGCATGGAGGACGCCCTGGTTAGTTGGGCACAGGGCACCAAGGACCAGATAATGGATCCCGTGGTGTCTGACGGTGGAGAGGATCTCGTGAAACGATGGGGAGAGAGGTGGCTTAGAGTCTGCAGACGAAGATCCGCTATTGAGGAGACGTTCCTGCTGGAGAATAAGCCCACCGCGTAGAGTATATGATAAGTGGTTATGGGATACTATCATTTCACCGGTGTTGGCGGAAATAGTCCAGGGCGCGCGATCCAAATGGCCATCTTTTACGAACTGCCCGTGTATCAAGTAGACTAATCAACGAATTGATTTTGGTATTAAATTCGCAAGTACCTAGTAATACTCTTAATTATGTTTTAACGCGTCAGTGCGGCCAGGCCGTTGTCAATTTCTAAGATTATTAGTTCCAAGGTTGTCGACCCTATACTAGGTTGTCGGTATAGAAGAATACCATTCCAGTACAGTCCTCATTGCGATTGATGTAAGTCTATTCGCATAATGGAACCACCCCGCTAGGATGGTCCCAGAGAAACCATCATGTGAAACAAGCTCATGGGTTGAAATAAAAAGGGTATCTTCCATTTTAATATGCCACATATTCCATACAGCCAGGAGAGAGACGCCTTGAGGGTCCTTAAAAAAACAAGTACAGCCTTTTTTAGCTTGTCCACTGAGGCAGGTAGAATTTCATATTCTCATACACCAGGAACGTGACCCACGTAGCGGGCAATACCCTTACGACTCCCGGTATGATACCGCGGTAGAAGCCCCGCCAGCCCTCTTCGGACCACGTCCTCCTCGCGACCCCTCGGATACCCCGTCCGAACCGCGCGTCGGCGTCGTAGTTCTGAAGTCGGCTGCGGATGACCTGGTACGGGTAAGTGGTGGCGCCGGCGACGAGCTTGGCGACGCTGGATATGACTATGGTCGCTTCGTTGCTCATCCTCTCCTGCTGCGCACTCGGTTCTACTTCTTTTTCGGGTAGCCTCGAGAGGAGACGTCTTCGTCTCCGCGCAAGGTACAGCCGCTTGACGGGGTCGTAGACGGCGAACTGGACGGCGCCGTGGGCGACGCCGACCAGGCTGATGCCCAGGCCGCGGTAGAAGCCGCGCCACCCTTCGTTCCGCAGCAGGTGCGCGGCGCCGGCCCACATGCTCGGGTACGCGCCGGCGGCGCCGCGGTCCGATGACAGCATGCGCGTCTTCACGACCCAGATGGGGTTCGTGAGAGCCTGCGTGCAGACGCCGGCGGCGCCGGATGCGACGAAGTAGTCGCGCGGCGTGAGAGACGCTGGCGATCCATCATCCGGCGCGGAAGAGGACTTGAGCGACAGCAGGGCGCGCTCGACCCGGGCCTTGAAGAAGAAGAAGGACGCCCAGCTCGACGCGTTGCCCAGCAGGTTCGGCGTCAGGCCCCGGTACAGCGAAGCCACGGGGTTCGGCGTCTGCGAGAGAGCGCGGATCAGTGAGACCGTGGTAAGCGGCGGCTGGTGAGAACTAGCTGCGCTACGCTGGTGGACTTGGAGCTGGGTTAGTCAGGTCCCAGGTCCACACGTGCCCTCGGAAGGGAAGATTCACATGTTTTAAGGGGTTTGAAGTTTGAAGGGACTGGACTGGGATGTATGTGATACGTACTCTGCATCCGCGTTTTGACAATGTCGAGTGGATGAACGACAAGTGTGGCAATGGACCCGGCGGTCAGACCCGCGATGGTCTCGACAGAAGCGGGAGATAGGCCCGCATGGTTTTCTGTCATGGTCTCATGGAGATGAGTTGGGGGGGCGGCCTATCACCTGGGCTTGTTCATGGTATAATTTACCTGTACCCTTGGGGAATATACAGTGGCAGAATTCTTTTTTTTTTTCTTGTTACCTAGGTTTTAGCTGGAGCTAGAGCCAAAGCTTAGCTTACCTTAGGTGGTTTTGATATTCAAATTAAGTAACTTGACGCCAAAGCATTAGATTGATTTCATACCTAACTCATAACCTTAAGCAATCACGAAACCAGCTCTGTTCGGCCCGAAAATAACCGAGCCATGCAGTCGGTTTAAATGAATATTCTACATAAATATTCTAAAAGTGATCATAATGGAAAGTTGAAAGTTGAAGTTCAATAAGTCATCGATAGCACCGAAGGCTACCCAGGCTATGTGTTTTGCATCTCCGCGCACCATTTGAACGAACCAGCCATACCCCGGTCAGCCCGCCGGTCTAGAAAGCAGCAATGTCCACGATACAGACACAGACGATACACACGGGAAAATCTCCGGATGTCGAACCTAAGCTCTCCACTGTGGTTGAATTCACGTAAGTGCCTCTTCCACCCTTCCGGCTTCCACCCCTCGTCTCATTTCCGTCTCGCGTCTTTCCCGTCCCCAGCTCCCAGCTCCCAGCTCCCCAGCCCCCCCGGTCTCCACCCCCCTTGTCAGATCTTGGGCACCAAGCCCATAACGAGCCTCACTTTCGTGTCGGTTCCTGACCATGCTCCAGAGGTGGCCTCGAGATGCTATTTTCGGATCAGCGGCGCCATCCACTGACCATTCCGGTTACCAACAAGGAAGGCAAACCGTTTACCATCGCTGATCTGATCGAGCATCTCTGCAATCATACCATGAAGGACACCCGAAAAGAGCTCTTCGTCCTCCAAGATCATCTGTAAGTTCCTCTTCTCTCCCACACGTCTGCCCACCCTCCGCCCTTCGCGTCCTATTCTCCCCGATTATATTGAACTGTCCACCCGCCCCTGCCACATCGTCCGGGGAAAGTCGCGTACTATGCATACCATTCCCATTCACGTGCATAGTAAGCGGGCTAATCAACGTTGTGATACAGCCGGCCTGGTATCCTGGTCCTGATCAACGACGCCGACTGGGAGCTAGAAGGCGAAGAGGCTTATGAGATCAAGGAAGGGGACAACATCCTATTCGTCTCGACACTACACGGCGGGTAAAGCCGTTCTCGATATTAGATTAACACCATTACACCGCTACTCAGCGAGTGGAAAGCCGCCGTCGCATTCGTCGTGGCCGCATCACTCCCCCGAGAGAGGCAGCCGGCGACCTCGGAGAAAGGGGGGGGGCAGCTCAGCCAGCTCGGACTGGTTCGCAGACTGCCTAAAGGTGATTCGACAGACCTACTTGGACTCGACGATTGCCTCACTTCCTACCCCGCCTTTAATGCATGTGAAACATTGTTAATCGTTTTGGCGGTTAACTCGGCTGACCTGTCAGGTTCCTGCAATGCCGCCCACGATCGGTGCCATCGTAGAAACCCGGAGCCCTGGCCTGTGGTTGTAATAATTCAGATCTATCATTTATCTTAAAGCCCCCGAGCGTTCGTCTCAACTTGTGTTAATCTTCCGTCTTTCCGGGACGTACATATGAGTTCGTAACCCCGTCTATATCTAAAAGGTTGCGGTAGAGAGGGCCGAGCCCTACCTCGGTACATCCTATCGTAAGAGCGCAAAAGGCGTGGACAAGTCAATTCACGTCCAGCTCAGAGAGACAGAAAAACCCTGGTCGGCAGTGGGGGGGTATTGAGAGTGGCAAGGCTCTCGAGGAAACCGGTGAGAATCGATAAGTTCAAGATCGTCTCTTGGTATCTTGGTGCGCCTGCAGCAGGGCATCCCAAATGAGCTGTCTGCAGCGCAAACGGGCAAGGGGTCCAAGCTGATAGGAGACGTTTGTCACGGAAAACAGGTGCAAATCACTTTAATACAATGTTGGAATTCACACAGCTCGTTCGAATTAACCACATTGATAGGAATTACAGCCGGTTGATACATACCATATGACACGTTAGCCTTGGGAAGCATGACTTCGGCCACTAGGAACAGCTCCCCTCCAATTTCTTTCTAGTTGAGGCATTTGTCGACTCCGGGGGGTCGCCGTCGCCGTCGCCGCAGCCGCCTCGCAGACCGCCTCGGCTGGGAAGTCAAAGAAAGCACCACATCGCGGTTGAAGTTATACCCAGTCGCCCTCGTGGCAAAAGTGAGGCACCGTGTCAGGAGGCCGGCATTATCTGAGCTTGCAGTTTTCGATTCAATCAAAGCCGCCGAAATATGCCCCCGAGCGTGAAGAGCATTAGTAAAGGCGAGGCGCAGGTGCTTCCTCTTAGGAGATAGCAGCAATGCAGGCCGCCGACGCCACAGACCTTGTCGTTTTTGACACATTTCTGTCATTTTACCACTTTGCAAACGTGTATGCAAGATAAGCCCTGTTCCTGTCATATTCACAGGAAATGCTGCAATGTGCCGCCGGAAAAGGGTGACTCTTCTCTTTCGAGGTCTCAGCGTGCTCTTGATCCCCGGGGAGAGATGAGTCGGTCACACAAGTCTTATGTGTTGGTCGTATGCAGACAAGTCAATAAGGATAACCTTGGAAATCTGATAATTACTAACTCCGCCCTGTGTTTGCAACCCCCCCTACCCCCCAATGCCGAAAAGGTCTAGTAACCCTTCTGATGCAAAAATCTGGTATCTCCTCTCATGGCAATGCGTTATAATACATGATGCGATTTCTTGGTTGATCCAACCCAGGTCCTTGGGTATTCGATGCGCCCCGAATGGTAAAAATTTATAGTGTTAACAGCCGCCTACACCGCCAATGCGTGTTTGTTGATCTACAAAGTGCCCACCAGATTTCCTGCATCCGTATTTCATGCCGCTCCGCTCCCAAGCACACCACCCCCTACCTTGTTGCCTTGTAGCGTTACGTGTCCCAAGTTTGTTGTCGTTGCGTGGTGGTAGATGTAGATAACCGAACCGAGATCAAGTGCAACCTTCTCTCTTTTTTTTGGTGTTTCTGCCCACCCAATGAAATCCTGGAAAGACTGTGTATGGTAACGTATCCCTCGTTTCGGGGCGCAGAACTAGATCCGAGTTCGAGCGGATTGGCAGAGGATAACAAGAAAATTAAGAGAGAAATAATAATAAAGACACCACGCACTTTTAGTTAAACGATCAGGAGACCATCATACGAGAAAATAGGAAAAGTGGAAAGGACCAAAATGAGGTCAGATATTGTGAGAGGCTTTTGTTTTTGTGCGTGTTTTTGTTTTCTGGCTCAGACTGTGCAGCCTACCATTGCAGTTCCCCATTTTCTTTGAAAACGGAAAGCCGGTTTCAAGGGAACGGGAAGATTGGTCAAGTAGGATGGGCTGAGTATTATTGCAAACAGCATGGTGATGTGTTATGTTTGTGTTTTGTTCGGTCGTGCTGTGATCCGATTTGTTGTTTTATTCGAAATGAACCTCCCATGGAATTGATTGATGCTTTGGTATCTTGAATTTCAGCAGCACCACCCAGATTGATTGATTGATTTGGCTTGTATATGCACGTGGAAGATGAGTTCGGAATTGTCATGCTTCTCTAAAGGTTGTCGCCCGCGAAAATATTATGTCCTGTGTGTTGGCTAAGGTGATCGTCATGGTCGTCATTGTTATGTAGTACTGGATCCCGTTTGGAGGAATCCTAATACATTCGAAAATTGGGATGAGTGGGTAGCATCGTGCGTCCATGCTCTTCCTCGTAAACAGTCACCGGGCTGCTAGAGGCTGTGGCGGTATCGCTAGACGTGACACTAGCTTGGTCCATATCGTACATGCCATATGCAGTGTGTTGAGACCCGTTTCGAGGCATTACATGGTTCCCGAACTCGTGACATGGGAGTCCGTGCTGCGTAGGGAATCGCGAATGCGGATATATGTGATGCTGGACCAATGGAGGCTGGATAGGGTAGTGGTGTGACACACGCGACGTAGCTGCCGAGCCTTTATACTTGGAAGCATCCCTTCGATCCTTTCCTCTGCCTTTGATACCCTTGTTGCTGTTCTTGTAGAGTTCGGCAAAGTGATTGAACAGCTTTTGGTCTTCTTCCGAGAGTTTGGCACCCGAAGGGAGATTGCTAAATCTGAGTGTCAGGGTGGAAGGCGTTGTGGTGAGTCTACATAGCGTCGTGTTAGTAACATCAACCGCCCCGGGGAGCATTATAACAAACCTTCAAGTTTCCCCGCTGGCCAAAAGTCTTCTGGCACCCGTCAAGTTTGCAGGGGAAGGGCCTGGCTTTGAAGTGAGTTAACCTGTGAGGCTTCACGTTTCCGCGCTGGGCGAAGGTCTGCCCGCAGAGATCACACGAATATGGTCGCTCTCCTGTGTGACTACGAATATGCGTCTATGTCTGACGTTAGCATGGATTGATCCGCAGAGTTAGGTAGGGACATCATCACCTTTAAGTTGCCTCTTTGAGTGAACCTTGAAAAACATCCAGGCTCTGGGCACCCCTGAGTGAGAACCAAGTCAGCCACTAGACTAAGAAAACAATTTAGGAAAGGCTCCGTACATAAGGTTTCTCTCCTGTGTGAGCCCGCTTATGAGTCTCCAGCTGGGTCTTCTGACTACATCGCTTATTGCAGCCCTTTACGTCGCAAACATAACGCTTATGTCGATCCCTTCCAGGCTGGTTGCCGGTAGTCGTCTTCTCTTCCGGGGTGCAAGACTTCCGACGCAGATTGAACTTTTCTTCGTCGACGTGAGGCGGTGAAGGGTAGGCAGCTTCCCCAAAACCAGAATCATCGCCTCCCCCCTTGATCTGAATGGCTTTCATCATAATGTCGACGTCGGTGCTAAATTCAATCTCGTTGGCCTTGTCTTTGGCCACGTTCCGGTGAATGATCTTGGATGCCGCTGGAGGGGGCGGGGATCTGTGGGAAGCTACTCGAGGTTCGTACTTGACCTGGGGTCCCGTTTCGTGATCATCCGTTTCCGCTTGGCCATGTTCCCTCTGATATAAAGTATGGACTGACTCGGTATCAGATGAAGTTGAACGTGGTTGCGGATACTCCTCCTGATAGTGCTTGAAAGAGCCGGGTAAAGTGGGAGGGGTCTGGGGCGTATATTGAGCGTAAACGAAGTTGTTGTCAGTACTATACTGCGGAAGCTGAGGACTTGTCATAGGCGCAACCGTATACGCATTCTCCATCATGAACTGGGTAGGCATGGCAGGTCGCTGGACGGATGTAGAGGTCGTCGGGCTGGAGCCGTACGGCAAGAGGTTGGATGAGTCGAGCATCACGTACTCCCCGTTGGGCTGTTGAGAATGATGGGCCATCCATCGCCCTTCCCAGCTGGAAGGCCCCGGTGCTTGAGCGGTTAGAGCCAGCTTGACGGTCGGGGACTAGCCTTGCTATACGCAAAGCTGGTCAAATCAAAGATATCCGGTGATTATATCGAAGTCAACTGGTTTTCGAGCCTCAGTTCTTGGAGTGTAACTCTAGTTTCGTGAAACCCGATGATTTATAGACTTGTTAGGTGACGGGTAAACGGAAGACGGGCGTTTGTAATTAGTAGTAGAGAGAACGCATGGAAACATGTAAAGCAGAGAGCCACCCCCAAGTGAAGAAAAAGGTGAGTGGTCCGGTAGCTAACTACCGGGAGCAGGCGTGGCCGTAAAAGATTAACAGACGAGGACCCCTGTTTGTGAACTCGAGTTGACCAAGGTCAAACGAGGTCAGAGACTCGGGGTACTGATGTGATGTATATATCCTTAGTGAGCGGGTTCGAGGTGATGTGCGCTAGGGTTCGATCTGGGGAGCCAACGGGATGGGCACGCCCACTTGAAGATCTCGAACGCCAAGATTGAATACTATAGTACGGAGAGTACGCGGAGAAGTCTAGTCTGTTCGCGCTGGAAGCTGAACATTTGCGTGTAAGTGGTTACGTATCAGAGCTAGCCCGGCCGAGAGTACATCATCTTTTGCCTCATACGGTCATAGCTATCAGAGCCCCCCCCACCCCGGTTGACCCTCATTCTCAGGCTTAGAAACATGCCTGGGGGGGTTGAACCAGGCTGGTACATACTAATATACATACTAATATACATACTATTAAAGCGGAGGGACGGTCGAGGGGGAGGCCCTGTCTGCATGATAGCCACAAAATTGAGTGGCAGATCGCCGACGTTTCTGCACACTAACACTAGCAGGTAACTCGACGAGACATTCACAATGCATATGGTCGACTAAGATATACGGTAGATGTTTAGTGCCGGCCGGACCAGGGAGACAGGGGGGCTTGCTCGCACACTTGCCCGTTTTAACGCAGGGGAAAAAACCCGTCTACCACCAATGCTGGGCCTGGCGTTATTTACATATCCTTCTTAATTTTCCTCCCCAGCGGGGCCGGGTGCCGTATGTATGTTCCCCTTGACCAGCTCGAGATGAACTACCTAGGTACGACCTAGGGAAGTACAGAGTTACAAAGTTGATAGAGTGACACGTTGCCATGCAATCCACCATATCTGTTCTCGCAAGCCGGCCAGCACACAGAGCCGGAGAGGATTTCGTTTGGTTCATCTTCAGGCAGTGTGCCACCCACGGCCAGTGAGAGACAGGGGGTGAATTAGTGTAGGGGGAGGGGCGCGAATGGTACGGATGGCACTGTGACGAAGAGCACATGTACTGTATGTGGACTGTACATGGAAGGCGGGATCGAAAAGAGCGATGGAAATCCGAAAGAGATATGGGAAAAATCTAAGGCCAAGGAGCAAGAGCCTGGGACTCCCCTGCAGCTGGAATTTTTCTGCCCGTCGGGACAATTCCGTTAGGAATACGCCCCCTGATCCAGCCTAGGGGGACTTCATACATGCCATTGCATACCTCTTCGTACACAGAAATTGGCTATCTTACTCTCACTGTTGGTATAGTAGACTACCTAAACACGGCCGGTTCCAGCACGATGGATAGCCCCGGTCTCCGAAGAGCCACTATCTGCAATGATCAAAATGACAGAATCTTATTGATCTGGTAGGGGCTTAAACATTGCAGTATTTCGTCTTTATTTTCCCGACGAGCCGGGGAATCGATTTCACGTACAAGATCTAAGCCAGCCATGTTCCCGGTAGGAACTAGGCCCCTTGCTACGGACCTGTTAGTCGAATAGAGGAGGCTCTGGTACGGGCAAGGCCACTGGCCAATGCTAAGCTAAGCAGGTGAATATTTTCCCTAATTTCTCCAAGCTTGACGATTCGCCCTATTACTCAATCAGACCCTGGTACAGCATTGGGATGGTTGGCCTCTTGGTCTGAGGCGGGAGTAACCGTTCAAACGTTGCATCGCTTCAACGCCGGGGCTGGCTCTGGGATATACTGGAGGCCAGGTACATAATGTGATAACGTACAATGAAATTCGTTAATGGCGTAGCTAATGCGCGCCAGATCGAACTTGAAGGCGACGAGGCGTCGAGTGTAGTAGGAGGCGGATGCGGCAATCTCCATCGAGCTGAATTGAAGGAGGCAGGGGAGGGAAAATAGTCACAGTAGAAGTTCGAGAAACACAGAAAAAGCCACTTACCCAGTTGCCTTGTCGCCTTGTCGCCTGTACATAGTACTGTGTTGGATCTGCCCCCCCTTGGAGATCGATTTGCTCCAACTGGCAGGGATTGCTTAGATCTTGTTGAGAATTAACCAAATCAGACTCTTAATGGAGAGTTGCTGTTAACGCTTAGCTGGGTTGTGACATGGGCCCCCCCCCCCCCCCTGGCGCACAAACGCACAACCCACACACACAGTTTCTTCCTTGTTTACTTGGTCAATCCTAAGATCGTGGAATCTTGACAGCTTCTGAATATCTGGAATACCTGAAGTCTCGCTGTGGGCCGGCTAATGTCCATGCTGCTGGAAAAGTGACCAGCCAAGAGAAACGGCATATCCCGTGTTATTACATGGTGCGCCTCTTTTTCTATTAGAACGCACGTGAGAATATTAATCTACCAATACTAGGTAGGCCCGACGGACTAGTTGGTTATTAACTGTTGTCTCCCAGGTACCTTACATAAGGTAGCACAAAAACCGTTGGTACTTCAGAGCTAGGTACAAGAGGTATCTGTGAGTGGTATTAGAAAATATGCCATGTCTTATACTAGTAACGGGAACTCAATCCCCTCTTCCCCAGAGACGCGAAGCAAGACTTCATTGGCTCCCAACTAACTACAGTGCCGGCGATGGCTGTCCGGTAGGATCGCAGCAACTACTTGATCGTTTCAAGACGATGTAAAAATCTACCATGTTAAAACAGCTGGCGTTGACAATTAATAGATTTCGCAAGAAGCTCGAAGCTCGATATCATTACCGAGACAGTAGACTGGGACGTATGCCGAGAATTTCGGATGCGTTCCCGGAGAGTCGAAAGGCGATACTACTTGATCCCCGGGCGGTTAGTTATGAAAGGCGACCATAATTTCATCGTGACGATCGCGCGTACCTACCATTCACCTGGGATCGCCAAAACCATCCGTTCGAGAGCCGGATACCGGTTGGAACTGTCTTATAACCGGCGCTGAGATTCAATCAATTTCATAGCTACAACTCGGCCTTCTGCCAGCCTCCTTGCTCTCTTATCATCCTGATACATATGATATTCGCTGGACTTCCAGCGCCGCTCCTTTTCGAAGGATCTGTATTATGCGCCTTCCTAGCCTAGTGCTTGCATTCAGCTCAGCTGTCGCTGTTCATTCCGCAGCACTGGCTCGATGCAAGCCACGTGAACCTTTGGCTGGGCGATCATTGTGAATCCTCAAGAGCCCTGGATATCCCAAGTTCGCTCCTTTCGAGATGCAGACACATTCGCATAAAACATAACCACATAATTACGATCCAGAGAAGATAGACCACGATCTGGGCCTTGAGGTATGAAGCCCTTCCGGACTTCGCGGGTTTTGTTGATATGCCGAGGCCAGCTTACGACGATGGGTTGGGCATCACTTTGAAGACCATAATGGCTCGATCTTATTAGATTAGGCTTCCTCGGGGCTGACGAGAGCTACCTTCCACCGTTTCAAGTTCTAATAAGCATCTGAATTATAATATGACAGGGGTGGGAGCACAGGTACTTTTGTAAGGTCGGAGGGATAATGTGACAGATCATATTATAAACAGCATATTTGCAGTCTGCTGAAGTATATGGTAACACACATGCCCTAGCTTAGCTTATTTGATGAAAAGAGAGGAATACGATATAGCAAGACTGGGTTTCAAAAGACTATTACAATGGGGCTTATCAGTCTTCCATGTTGGGTGACAGAGATTTAAAAAGCAGGACTCGAGGAGATATAAGAGCCATTGGAAGGTACGAGGACGAGGGAGTTCCGCTTTTTACCCAAGGGGAGCCAATTCGGGTTAAGTGAGCGGCTGTAACATACCCTGGCAGACAAGGACCCCATGTACATATCTGGTGAGTTCCCAGCCGGCTGGTAGAAGGGTAGATCCCTGGTTCAAGCAGATTGATTGGCTTTCTCTAATCTTCCCAGGGGACTGGGGTTTGAAAGACCCTGAATTGCATTTACACACTACGTAGTCTGATATGGAGTACATATCCAGATACATATCCAGATTATATTAAGGGTATTGAGGTACCTATTCGCCTCGTAATAGCCGTAGCCACCTGAGTGTTTGAGACCAGGGGACGGACCGTGAAACTGTCACCCGTGGCCCGGCCGAGGTAGACTCGAGCATAAGTTTGCTCGCCCATACGGCTCAGGAGACTCGGTTTTATCTAGGGATAGAGGAAATAAGAGAAAGTGCCTTACCCACTCACACACAGCAGACCGCTCCTAAGATTGTTGAATGTCCTGCGGTGCTGTCTCTCTCACCGGTCTCCGTGTGGCGCGCCGCCTGCTGCAAGGTCCTTTCTCTGGACGCTGACTTGCGTAAATGTTGATGGTAGTATAACAAAGCAGATGGCATCTTATCTTATCTTGGGCAGGGTAAAGTTACGGGACCAGCTCGAGACCCTTTGCAGGAAGTCGTATGGGGACTGGGCTCGTCGGGAGGCCGATTAGCGGTCTGATTTAGAGATCTACACGGTGGAAATAACCGGCACTTGACGATACTAGGCATGTACATAGCTAGTGTCTTGTCGGTCGATAGTGCATGATTATGTTCTAGCAATGCGGAGAATATTGCGCGGCATGCCAGATCTCCGGGACGCTGCATGTCTAGGTATCCAATAGCACTTGTATTTGTCGCTGTGAAGGGCAGCGATAGAAAAGCCTCTTTCTCGAAACGGCATAATCCCGACGTCACGCAGACGGGAGGGATTAATTGATTACTGATACCCGGTAGACCCCTATATCCCCGGGGCCCTATTGCGATATGGACGATACGAAATACGTTGGGATTAGATATTGGATAGGTAACTGCGGTGGTTGGTTCGAAGCAAGCTGAAATACGGGATACACTCCTGAGTGGATGAAAAAAAGAGTTGACCTATTGTATTAGGCATATTATGTATGTAAAATATGATATGGTGGGTTATGGGTGTGGATAATGCAATGTAGGTACATACTATAAGTACGGCACTACACAGGTACGTACACATGCACATATAGGTACATCCTACATAATCTATCCCTAAGCTGAATTGGGCAATATCTCGTCTGTGCGCAACGGCGGAATAGGCGGCAGACTGTGGGCTCCGAGCTGTGGATATCGCGGCTAATCTTTTATTAAGATCCGCTTTCCTCAGCCCCAGCTTAACTTCTCGTTCAACTGCTTAAAGTAATGAAGCTGACATCGACTCGATCAACATGGCATGGATATCTAACGTGCTCGCACGAAGCGGCGTCCCAATTCCTATCTCCGTTGCGTGGACTGATGCATTTACTACTGGCAGCGTTAATCCTTCCCGACCCTGTATCACATGATGGGATTGCCCTGCTGGTAACGGCAGAGTCGGGCGGGATGCGACGTTAGTACGATAGCAGAAAGATTCTTCGGGCACACGAGAGGCCGCGTTCTAGAAGGAATCTCCGCTTCGTAAACATACCTAGGTACCTAACTCACCTGCTCGTACTCGACGATATGTCGTATATCCAGCCGTTGAAACTGTCATCCAAGTTCCCGGATCACCGACCGATGAAGCCCTTAATACCCCCCAGATATTACTTATTTCAAGGATCTGCGCCTTCTGCCTGGCTCCCGCTCATTTCGTGATCCTTCGCAGCCAAAGCTGCTTGATGAAGGATAATGCCGCCTGTCCGCCGCTCCCGCCGCCTCCGCCATCACGGCCGAGGATCGCGGAAATAAGCAAGACGCAGTTCCAAGCCCTGGGCGGAATCAATTCGGCAATTTTCATTGCTTGTTCGTGGTGCCAACGCGTTGAAGGAATTAATAGTGATAAATCGCCCATCTCAATTTACTGCATCTAGCCAATTTCAGCCACGGCATGTGCCCGCTCAGCAACGAGATCAGTCCGCCCCAAAGGTGATAATCAATAGCACGCACTTGAATCTACCCATCATCGCGGGTTTCTAGCGTACTATGCCCCCTGCCAAGGCTACGGTTTATTTCAGGAAACCCGGTCGGGCATACGGCATTCCGAGATCTATCAGATATCACCTTGGGCGCCAACGAAACTATGAACCCTGTCAGCACGCTTCCTCACGGGTCTGCCCAATGCCACCGTCCCTTATGTTTTCGCACACAGGAACTGCGAACTATCCTACCCTTCGACCGTTCCCAGGGAGAGAAACGAAAAGACCCACGATCAGCTTACCAACCTCTGTTAATTGTACCGGTCTCGCTACCCCTTTCGAACAAGCGTTTATTACTCGTCACATTCTGGATGGAGTATTGTACGTAACAACACACACTTTCACAACTGTAGGCGTGACATCCTAAGCATGCGAGCCAGGATCTCACGATCCATCTGGCTGACTCGTTACGGATCTGACCTCTTACCGTACGATGAAGATAACATACAGCCGTGAGGTAGATGGCAATCGGGGCCGTCCCGTTACGCAACAGCCTGCAGGCCAGGTGAGGCTAGACCCAGCCTGCTCACAGGTCATGTGCCAGCCCTCGAATGTCCTTCGAAATGCTAGGGTGTGATTCAGCTTCACAGACCCTCCTTTTTCTCACCATTGGGCATCAAGAAATATGAGGGAAATGTCCCAAGATATGGCGAGATACACCCCCAAGATACGTTCTCACCATGTTAAGCCGAGCGAGAGCGACCGTTCTAGATGGACTATGTTTGCTCGTCGCGACGGCAGGACTGAGTCGAAACAGTGCTCGGGTAAGATATCGTGGGGTCAATGCGACACGGCCGCCCAAGGCTGTCTAGAACCCAACTATTGTAACGTATTCTGATGACTACAGGCTTGGGATAGGCCGTCCAGATCGTGTGGAGGCAGTCTAGTGGTTCTCGATCAGAGGAAACGTATGCTCGTTCAGCTCGCGAGGGAAGCGATGTTGTATCTGGACCCTTAATCATTCACGACAACGCACTAGACACACTAGACTGAGGCTGAACGGACCAATGAGAGCTGACAAAACTGCTCGAGACAAGAAGAGCCGGCATCTGAACCATAGGTCGCAGATGACTCGAGACACATCTCCCTATAAGGAGTAGTCACTTTCGTAATCAACGAGACCACCTAAGACTATTATGCTACGTAATACCCGAAAATCCTTGAGCTTCATGCTACAGAGGCCCATGTTTCAGCCCTCCACATCTATCGTCTGCTGGCAATGGAGAGGAACGAAACGATCCCCTTGCGGCGCTAGGTGCGTGTTACCAGCCTCTTCGTAGGGTCCTTTACTTGTCTTCCCCTCTCGGCGGTTTTCAGAATCTATGTCGTACCTCTTATGTACTCGAACTTTTGATGATGACATGTATACATACATGCATGTACCTACCTGGGTACGAGACAGCTTGAGCAGACTGCAGAAGATGTGCTTGGGGTTCCGAAATAAGTTCGCATCGACGGACGCACAGTAAGAGTTCCCCGGTGTCACCTGCAGACGATTGTTTTCTTCCGCCTAGCGCCACAAGGGGGTGGAGAGGGGCGAGCTCTACGGAGTTGTTCTTCTCGCAGCTCGTCCGTCTACCCTCCTCGATCCTCGTCATTGTCTTCATCCTCGTCGGATGCGGGGGCAGGGCCGCATATGGGAGGACCAGCATCCTCGAAGGGGGGGTCTTCCACATGCATCTTTCCACATACATACAGTGCAGTACACACGGATAGGCTAGCAGGGAGAATACGGCGTCGTGTCTTGCTCGGCGTCCTCGACCTCAGCGTTCCCCTAACGCGTACCTAGGTACCTAACCTATCTAGTCCACTATGGCTTATGTGGAGTAACGCGATCTTGCAGTGCAGGATCTTGATAGATGACGAGGTTGCTTGTGAGTTCCCCAGATCGCTCACTTGTCATTTTCTTTCCCTTTACATACTCTGTCATTCATCCTGATTTTCTCTTCTTCGTATTTTCGTATTTCTCAGCTGTTCGTCCTCCACACCTATCTATCCAACCTAAGTTCCTGTTCTGCCTGCTGTGAATGGAGCGGGTAAATATTTCCCTCTAATGCAGTGTCACCCGACTTTGGGCCGGGTTAAGGCCTGGTGGGCTTTGTTTACCAGTCCAAGTGTATCACCCTTGCGCGATGAATAGGCACCTATTGAATTCATAGCTATGAGAGGACATAGAAAGATATGGTGGCGAGGCCACTGCGTCTTTTTGAGGTTTCACGGCAGGGACACACTTACACGATGCTAGTTACCGCTGGAGGTCAGCTATGCTCTGTAAGTCTACGTTTTGGAGTGAATCATTAGTGTGCCAGCCCTATTTCAGACGAAGGCTTAACCCATTCGTTCAAGCCGCTGCTTCATTAGTCGACCAAACACCGAAGGGCTCTTAATCTTCTGATGATACGAGTGGAAATCCCACTTGAGGCATAAAAGTGTCGCCCTCCAAAGCAATTGTGCACCCTCGCGCATGGAGCAGGTCAGCCAAGCGGCTGGAAATAACATGTAACCTAAAACATAGTGGCTAGGAAAGCATCTTGAAGAGCTGAGAAGATCAGAGCCTGCCCCTTTCCTCAATAGCGCAAATTGAAACGAGACAAGACTCATCAAAGGCAAGCAACTCAACAGAAACCACACCGTGGACGCGTCAAAGCTTGAGCAATGTCACGATAGTTGGTACCTATACCAAATTTTCACCCTCTAGGGGGGGGGGGGCAAATATTCAATACAGGATATAAGCAGGAATATCAGGTAAATAGTTATGCCGTGTAGTGCTTTTTGCTTCGCTTGGCCATAGCCCATCAAGCATTTAGGAATGGCCTGCGGAGTGTGAATCGTATTTGAATTAACCTGGGCAAGGCTATATGCCTCTATATACCTCTACACAGCTTCACCGGTCGTGAAGAGAATCGTTGTTAGTTACATTGCTTTCCAATCTAGGAGGCAATTGGTCATCACCAACCCCCCAGAGATGGTGGATGATTCACAGGTAACCTAACAGATCTCCTTAAGGATCAGACGACGACATAGCTTGAGACGCAAAAGCCACCATTACTTGAATTGGTCAAATGCACGAGACGTCACTAAGCGCCTCTCTGTCGCCTGTCGCATATTACCACTCTGAGCGCGAACTGCCTCCAGAGTCTCGGGGTCGTTCAATTATTCGAGGGTATTGATGGGTCGGTATCTGTCCAGATTCTGGGCATCTTGGGAAAAGGAACCCAAGCTCGACATTGTTCGCTCCTCTCGGATCTCGGGGAGGACAGCCCCAAACCCAACGGAGGTCTAGACCTACCTTGGCTCGAATGGTAAGATGGCAAGGGCCAAGCAGGTAAGGTGAGATAAGGCATCAAATTGTATTTAGAGTGTGACGACGGATCGTTCCGGGAGCTCGAGATCTTCAAAGGTTTCTCTCTCCGCCAAGTGTGCGAGCGAGCATCGTCCTTTTTTTTCGTCGTTGCTTGCACAGCTAGCTATTTTCGCCGGTTTGATATCGTAGCATCGTAGCATCGTAGCATCGTGCAAAATGCCCTGGCCCTCTCCTCAACCCTCGACCCCCTTGACCGCATGGGTCCATAATCCCCGGCGGCAAGGGTTCACAGACTTACACATACAGCCTACTTATGGAGCGCGGAGACTCGGGGCGGTGAAGACTCTGATGTAGTATGAGGTCACTCTTCGTGGGATGGCAGTTCGAATGCCTTGATCTCCTAAGCTCTTGAGCATCTCCCCTAAGAATTCCTCGTGGGGGGTTGCATATTCTTGTTGAGCTCTAGAGTCTTATCGACATGATTCTCGTATTGATTGCATTTCACATATCATACCTCCTTTCATCAGTCAGCGTTGAGCTTCCCAAGTCCTCCTGACCGGTCACGAGTCTGTTTGCCATCCGCGATAGGCCCGCCTGCATCGAGATTCTCATCACGGACCTCTTACCATCCCGAGTGGAATTATGGTGAAGCGAGACGCGGGGCCCCTTTGCCATGGCTGCTATGACTGCTATAAGAGAGAGATCCGCTAGCGATCCTATGGTAGTGCTGATGTCGGAAAGCGAGGCACCTAAGGAAACTTGTTAATCCTGAGCCACATGCATTGTGACCACGGCGACTGTGAAGATTATGTATGCAAATCGAATAAAGTATATGGATAAGAGAGCAACCCTTGGCGTGGAGATGTTCTGATACCCATCGCTATCCTGGTCCCTACGTATGTTCGTTTTTTTTTCATCTTCCTAGTTGAGGTTTCTTAGGGGTGTTCGTATAGTGACTGGAAACTCATACTCTCAAACAATGTCCATGAATTCCGAGTTACTTCACAATCAACCGCATCTCATGTATTTTCATGAGAAACCCGAGCTCGTAGGCCCTCGAGCATTACAACGTCTATAATACTAAGTCCTACCGCCCCATGATAATACGCATGTTCCAAATCCACAGTTCGTCTGTCATTAATGTCACCTCAATATTTTAAGTGCAACACCAGGTACTCATAATAAGTAGGAACATACGAGCAGAGGCTAGTGACAAGTCGGTTCTTGTCGAATAGCAGCTATCCGCCCGCTGGTTGAGCGACTGCGTTTTTTATTCGTTATTCATTTTTCTCCTAGTGAACATATTGTATCAACATTCTTGTGCAATTCAGGTCTTGTGTTTACAAACACTAAGAAAGCGATTGAGAACCTCCTAGCAGGAGTTGAAAACGTGTGCCTAGATACAGATAGAGTGATTTTAGACAGAGTAAACAGTAAGTGAGCACAAATCACACAACTAGGTAGTTTGTGGATTGTGAATTAGGCTTGTAACGAATAGATTTAACTATCTACTAAATCTTACCCCTTATCGTCAGCTTCTAGTTAGTGACGCTCATAAACTGCAAGGAACTGGTAGACATGCCTTCACAGGATATTTGCAGTGAAACCGGGAATGACCCATCTCCGTGGTCGCAGCTGTCCTGAACACTGGGACCGAGCCTATACTGTCGAATTCTTCCACCGATTCGCCAGGTTGATGAAGTAGGCGAGGGTACCTAATCTTTCAAATGATTCGTTCCACTACTGTGGTTTCCCTAGATTCCTCTCCGTAATCATGGTAGCCGTCGACAAAGGGAGGCTTATCACGCCTCCCAAAGAGGTAAGAGGTTTGGCATGCTGCAAGCTAGAGTCGTCTGCAATGCCCACCTGGCACAGGTGCGGTTCCCGTAGTCCCTACGAGACGACGCAAGTCTACGTCAATAGAAGACTCTGTAGCCGTGGCAAGTATTATCGAAGCTTTGCAAGTTCCCTCCCAAGTAGTTCCAGAAGAGGGCAACAACTCAAGCTTCAGCGGCCGTAACCAGGAGTGAAGCCAGGCGGCGGCGGCGGCGGCACGTTGCCAGGCGGAGGGCCGAACCCAGGAGGAGGCATCCGGAAATTACCAGGATGGAAATCTGCAGGGCTGCTGCCGTAACCGGCTTGCGAGGGCGGCGGCCGAGCTGGTAGGCCTGATGGCGCTGGAGGTAAGACATTTGGCCTTCCGGCACCGGGAGGCATCGCGCCGTTTACGCCGAATGGAGGAGGCGGCCCTCGATGAGCTACAGGGGGAGGCGCAAAACCGACGGGTGGTCTCTGGGGAGGAATACCGGCAGCCATCGAAGGGTCGAAGCCGCCCGTGGCCATAGCTGGTGGCGGGACAGCAGCAGGGGCCTGGGAAGCTGGGGTGGGCGTCTGGAGGAGAGCGGGGGGCATGGGTTGGCTTTCGACCGTGACATTGTGCTTCTTCGCCTGGGCGGCGAGCATTCGCTCGGCCTCGTCTCCGTGGCGCTCGCCCTTGCCGTCCTTCTTGTAGGCGTACTGCACGCTGACATCCTTGTTCATGAGAAACTGACTGTTCATGTTGTTTATGGCGTCGTCGCTCGCCTCAAAGCTGCTGTAGCTGACAAATCCGTATCCCTTGCTTAGTCCGTTATCGTCGCGGGCGACCTTAGGCGGGGCGATGAGGGTTCCGAATCGGCTGAAGGTATCGTAGAGCACCTTCTCGTCGACCATGGCGTCAAGGTTTCCGATGAACAGCTCGGCGCCGATCTCGAGGGGCTTCTGCTTGTCCGCCGATGCCTTGTTGACGCGTAGGGCCTTGCCGTACAGGCGAATACCGTTCATGATCTTGGCGGCATAGTCGGCATCGACCTCACCGTTGAACTCGACGAAACCGAAGCCCTGATGCGACTGGGTGACGCGGTCCTTGGGCAGGTGGACGTTCACTACAGGGCCGGCTTGGACCATCAGCTCCCAGATCAGAGCATCGGTAGCGCGTTCGTCAATATTACCCACATAGACGGTGGCTTCTTTGTCTTGCTCCCTGGGTTTGATAGTAAGCATCCTATTTGTGTTTGTGTTGAGTAGAAGGGATTGCGAAGACTCACCAGTGTTTTGCCCCCGACATTTTAGTTGGGTATATGGGTGCTAGATGCAACTTGCTGGTGCTGGGGAGTCGAGATCGGGAATTTGACGAAAGAGACGGGGAAGGAAAGAAAGAAGGTCGCGCCTCGCGATAGTGGAACCGAGGGTTTGCAGCCTTTTTGAAGCTTCCTAGGTTAGACAAGGTTTCTGGTCTGGGGTCTGGGATTTTCCTGCCTTACTACATATGTAGGTTATGTAACACCTGGGCAGTACCTCCTAGGTACCTTGGTACCTTTCGTAGCTGTTCTGAGCCCCGATAATTTTCCGTGGGATCCGCAGAGAACCTGCAGAGCCAATCAACTACAATTCTAGACATCCCATTCCCTCGTCCGCATATCAGCTAGCTTATCGTTCTTGAATTTTTGACAAGCTCGTCCATCAATCGCGGACATCGATCACTCCACACGGCGAACTCATCTTTACCGTGTATTCACCAAGGCGGAAGAGTCTTTCAGATTTGGCATAACGGTAGCTCAACTAAACAACACAACATAACTTGTTCCTCGACAAACCCATTCGCCCACCATGTTTGCCCTTTCAGAGGAGTCCAAGGAGCGCATCGGAAAGATCATTGAGATCGGAAGAGTTGCAATGCACTAGTACGCATCACCTACAGACACGTTCTGGAAAGCTTGAGGTGCTAACCGCCTACAGTGGCTACCTGCCTTTGATACTCTATCTCGGTATGTCTCGATGGACGTCTGGCTCATGACGTACCTCTATTAGTTGGCGCGACGTCTAACTTTTTTGATAGGCTACACACGTAGCGACCCGAGGCCGTCTATTATTCGGTGCGTATCCTGCGACTCCTACCGTAGGAATCTAGCCATGACGACTAACATTAACCATAGCCTGCTGTCTCCCCTCTCCTAGTTAGTCCCTGTACGGCGATATTTGCAACCGGCGCTTTTTCGAGTGCCATGATTCTAGCCATAGGTTTGGCTCCTGGGGGGTTCCAATATATGCCCCGAGGCATCCTGCAGCTATGGGACTGGCGTTTATCAATAAGGCATGATGGCTATCAGGTTAGGTCGCTTGCGTGCGTCCGTGTACAAAACATAATGGAATAAATCCCTTGCACCACTCAAAACTTGTAAGCTTGAACTAGGCCATTGTGACAGCTGTATATGTAGTCTAGGAATTGGCCGACTACGCTGAGATATATCAAATACCCTGGGTAAAGATTCCTCGGGAAAGAATAGCGGATTTATTACCTTTAGGTAATGAAAGGCTGTAAGCATCGCGCAGGGAATTTACAAGTTCCTAATTTCGATGAAGATGCTGTCTGAGTTGAAACATTGCGATACCTATGTCTCATGGTATATTGAGTGTATCAACAATATGCAAGGCGGGCTGGCGTGATTACTGATGCGAGGCTGGTCTACGAAATACCGCAACTATTGACGCAATGAATACCTCGGGGCAAAATGTGTAATCACTGGTCACAGAAACCGAAAGTGGTTTATATCGGAAGAGCTTGAAATTAACCAAAATAAAGCAGGCCCATAAAATTACCACACGCCGAGCATAATCCTAATCCTGTTAGCCAGATTGTCCAGTTATGCTGCGATGCCGTTTCATAGTATACAATTAGTATACCAGTCTTCCCCTACTGCACATTGCTTCATTACAGCAGCTCTTGCTTGCTCCGCTGCCCGAAACCTCGAGAGCGGAAATTCCATTTAGACTCCTAGCTGCATGCGATCGGTCATGCCGAACTTCATTCCGTCCGTATAGATGTGCGAGCCTTCACGGCACTTACAGCGACAAGTTATAGCTATACTCGTCCTCCATATTCTGACTGACCCAGAGCACAATCGAGCTCAGCATAACCAAGGCGTTGGCGACGACGTTCTCGACGCCCATGCCCAGCATCGGCCATTCGACCTCGTTGACGACGAACTTGAGCACGAACACGGTTACGCCTCCGGCCATGCCTCCGGCGAGGGCTGCGAACCCGAGGAACAGAACAACGCGGGCTTTCCAAGCTACTCCCGATCCCGAGTACGAGAACGAGTCGGCCGACAGCCGCGCCTTCTCAACCGAATTGATGATCAGCATGCCCAGCGAGCTGAAGATGAGCGGCAGCCAGTCGACGAAGGTTACGTGCACGTTCGACCCGTTGAGCGGCGACTTGGACCACACCGCCGCGTCCATCAGAATGTAGAATGCGAGAGAGAACTACCGGGGCACCAGGCAGTTAGCAACATAAGAGCTCAAACCGAGAGCTAAGTGCTGATGGAATAGGGGTATGCGCGAAGTGGGATATGAGGAGAATGTCGTAGGAGGACGCTCGGGAACGTACCAAAGCACCGGCGGAGTAGACGCCAGCGCTACGCGCCCAGGCGCTGTTGAGCCAAGCCGGCTTGCGAAACTTCCAGAGGCGGTCTTCTTCCATGGCTTCAAAGACGCGAAGACAGTTTTGAAGTAGACTTGAGATGGACGAAGTAAGAAAAAGCGAGCCGTACTATCGAGGGAGCGGGTGGAAGGGGTAGTATCGTTTGGACCTGTCGAGTTCGAGAGTTGAAGCTGGGACGAGGGTGAGGCTGACGACGAAGGCACTAAAAGTGGAGCATTGTCATTAGTGCCTGCTGATTCATCAGCCTCTTCCTGCTTCAGCGATTCCGCACGTGACTATCCCTGATCCACAGTGTGTATGTTAATCTATATACCTACATATGTACCTCCTAATGTTATACATCAGTAGTATCATCATTGTGCACATGCTTACGCGATCACACTACATAGGAGCAAACCGATTCACGGTTCATTCCCGACGAAGCATTATATTTAAAGGTTACGCAACCCCAATACACTTCCATAGACTATTTCTGACAGGCCAGTCCTTATGCGATGTATCCTCATGCTATTGCGTCGCGAAGCATGACCGAGTACGATGTGCTACCACCAACGCCCTGTGACTCACCGCTAGAGCCATCCCGATGAACGCCTTGTTATCAGTAGTTGGCAGCCGGAATCCCCGGTTCTTTGCTAAAGGCTGCTCCATCGATAATGCTACTTCATCCGCAAATATAACCATAACCATAACCATTGCAGGCTTCTTAGTCAGCTGTACAAATGCTGCCTTGGTGGCTTTATCATCTCCACAAACGTACCGAAACCAGTATGGCCGTCCGGTTTTTGGTTCCCAATCCTATCCACAGATGGCGGGTGGCCCGACGCGGCGGATAGAAAAGCAAGCGTAGGGTATTAATACAAGAATAGTTTTAAATTACCGACCGAATTAAACTCCTTGATAGGGCTGCTGTTAAGGATTGCGACCTGAGTTCTAACAAGGAGGGTTTTCCAAGTCCCGATCTATAGATGAAACCCCGGTTTGCAGAATTTGTATAGTCGGAAGAAGTTATGTGTGTGCCGTTGCGAAATGGAAATCGGCACCTTTGCCGAGAGTGCTGGCTAGGTTGATTTGCACCAAACTTCACCCCTCCGAACGCCATCACCTTGCTGTCTATTAAGTAGTTGTCGTACAGTATATGTCATCGCTGGTCGTTCAGCATTCGTGTCAGATCTCAATCGTCTTCATTCCTTCTTCCAGCTCTTGGGTACCGTTGCCGTTTGCCAGAGTCTTTAGTGGCGTAGGTTCTTTTCCTTTGGCTTCCACTACCGACGGAAATTTACCGGCTTGTGTCACCTCGTCGCTCGGCCGGGGCGTCTCGACTTCTACGAGCTTAGGCTGCTTAATACCGTTAGTATTAAGTGTCGGCTCTGGAAGCGATGCTTCCTCGGTAACTCGAGCAAGAGGGCTCGCCTTTCCAAACCCAGGGCGATTCGGACTCCCGAGAGGAGATGGGCTACTAAGTCGTTGCAACGTGCGACCACGAGGCTCTCCATTGGCGTCCGCAGGACTGGTGTAAGGCGAACCTCCGGGAGATGTAGCTCCACCGCCAAAAGCCGCCGACTTGCGCTTTGCGACAACCCGAGCGCTACGTCCGTGCTTCTGATCCATTCTCCATCTCATAATGTCGAAGTAAGGTGGCTCAACGCGAGTCGTCTTAAACTCTCGCAGCTTGAGCTCGTTCGTGTCCTCATCGACAAACCATTTGGAACTGTTCAAATCGTCCGCGACTACGGCAAGGAAGGCAGCCCATGATTTTGCAACAACATACTTGGTGTCATAGTCGCGACCAAATAGGATGATTTGACCCCAAGTACCAGCCGGACCAGGAGCGAGATCCACAGCAAGGTTGTTCCCGCCCCAGTCTCGCACGAGAGGAATCCAGCCAGGATGAGCATAAGCTCGCTGAACAGCTCCTTGAGGGACGGAATCTTGTCGAGCCTGAAGCTCCTGTCTCCACGACTCCTTCTGGGAACCGGGCGAGCCAGGCGCCGACTTCGAAGAGGATGCCTGGTTACTACCACCGAACGCCTTTAGAGGAACGGCAGGTTTAATAACGGTCGTCTCAAGCAAGTATTGCTGGTTTACCTTCCGCCACTGGTCCCATTCTTGAACGATTTCTTCGCAGTCGAGTAACATGGAACCGAAGATGATTCCCGTTGGAATACCTCCCCGTTCTTGTCCATCGTGGATCGTCAGGGAGTCTCTAACATCCTGGGGCAGCGAGCAATCCAATTGGTGCTCTAGTTCGTTCAGGTCATTATCCGTGCATCCTTCGCATAGCTGGTCGTATAGTTCTGGATAATTCTCCTCTGCCCATCTATCTATCCGCCTCCACGAATGGCTAATAGGAGGTGCCGGTGGGACACCGTCCGCGAACGACTGCATTGGAATCTCTCCAGGGCTACTAACCGTTTCGAATCCATCATCTGCAGCCTGCCGCTGGGCGTTAAGGGACCTTAAACCGGGGGAGTATGGGCCGTTGGAGCCGGGAGATAGTGGCGACGTGGCAGGCATTCCAGCGCCCATATAGGCGGTGCTATCAATACCGCTAGATAACCGCCCAAGTTCGTCGACGTAAGGGGATGTGATGTCGGCTCGCGATTCCGATGCCGTAGCAACAGATGTGAGAGTATTTTGCCTGTTGAGAGGTACATGACGACCGGTTCGATAAGGAGAATCGTAGGTTGAGTCTGAATAACAAGTTAACGGCTGCTATAGCTAACAAATCGTTATTGCACTTACGTCGGTCATAACTGGTCATAGTATGCCAGAACGAGCGAAAGGCTGATCCAAACCTAAGCATTGGCAACGTTAGCAAGTCTGTAATGCGACGAGAGGTACTGGGACTTGGAAGCCAGCTTACGACATCACGAAGGATTGGATATATTTCTTCTAGTAGAATTCCCTCCCGATGGGCAGTAGTTGTAGCGATGCCTGCTCGAAGGACTCCGTAGGCGCGGTTTGAAGCCAAGCGAATAGATGTGTGGATTATGTCAAGATTATGCGGTTGCGTAACCGTCTCGGTGGTATGCGAGTGCAGGAAAGATCGACGATGGAGCCGAGACGCGTTTCCAAAGGGTGGCTGCGTAGGGCTGATTAAGAATGGGCTAGTTTCCCAAGAAGAAAAGAGCGGGAGTTGTCACAATGAAGGTGCGCTCGTCTTGTAGACGTTAGACGTTGGGAGGGTTTGTTGGAGGAATGACAGGGACAGGTTCTCTTTTTTCCTTTATCGCGGAAAGGAGACGGGACGGCTTGGTATCCTATGTGGAGAACGGGCGGGTACTGGGCTTTTTTTCTCGTTGAAACGTCAATGGCTTTGTCACTTCATTTCCAACTTCCCCCTTTTTTTCTCCCCTAAGTTGATTTTGGTACAACTAGACGAAACGAAGGATAGTCGAAACTGACGATATCGTGCCGATGCCTTTGCTCGATCCTATTTTAAGTGACTTGTGGTATCTTTCCCGATTCTGAGATACTGGTGTGTTGGATGTGTGCAGGTTGTTTAACAAGGGGGTGGGCTTGTTCTAGAACGAGTGTGATGTTGGTATGTTTTGCGCTGGTGCAGGAACGACGACTGAAGATGTCGCGATGTCGCAGTTGTCGCAGTTGTCGCAATTGCCGCAGTGAATGAAGAAGAAAAAAAAGCGAGCGAGATACTTTGTATCAAATGGGGGGCAAGGTGATGATTTTGTTTCCCCCCTTCAATATTTTGGCGATGAGAGCTTGGACATGGAAAAGGAGCCGGGGATGGAGGTTGGAACTTGGAAGGGGGCTCGTCCAATGTCAGATTTCAAGGGGTTTGTCAGTGCATGCGCCAGGTGGGTGACGCGCTCGTTATGCTAATATGCATATCCCTAATGTACCTAGTTACACGCTTACCTCGCACTTTGTACTGTGCTGCATGTGCCAAAAAGGGCACTAGAACGGTGCGCACCTGTATGTACCGGCAAAAACGCGCTTACCTATATTGATCTCACAATCCTGAATTTACATGTATTTATACATGTATTTATGCATGTACATATACGTCGTTTATGTGCAATCTGGTAGCATCAAGAAATTGACTGGCCTGTTATAGAAAGGATCGTGTTCCCTTTTAAATTAAAGCTACACTGGCACTGGCGTTATTGAGTTTCAATGGTTATAATAATAATTACGATATCCTAATGAAGCTCTTACTATTAGAGCTTATCGATGCCATGATTCTTATAATAATATAGAAGTATAATTACCTACCTATATGCACGAGAGATCGGGAGATTGGTCCTTCTGGTTCTAGATTACGGGGCGGTCTCATCTCGATTCATTAGGATGAGTTTCGCCAAGGGGAATAGGGAATGGGGAATGGGGAAAAAGAACAGCGAGGCATAACGTCCCTGCAATTTACCTAATAAATTTAACCATTTACCAACGTCCTTTATATCGAACAGACAGCACAGCTCTCAAAAAATATTTCCATATCGCTAATTTCCTTAGGGACGTCACTCGATTTGATTGTTTCTATGTCATAGCACGTCTCTTACCTATTGGGTCGCTCAGGATTTTATTTCCTCCTTTTCCCTTTTCGCCAGCAGGTCGGGCCAATGAGATGTCTTCGTTTCGCGTCAAAGGTCCCTCGAACGCCACATAGAAGAAATGTTAGGGGCCGTCGTTTCCTTCGGACGCCTCGTTGTCTAAGGGTCCTCGGGGTCTACCTAACCGATGCGTCCATCATAGGTAATCGATACGCCACCGAAGATGGTAACTGGCACAAAAGCTTGTAATTTTGGCGCATATGCGCCTGTTGCACTGTTGGATGCATTGCCATCGATTCCTCCTGACTTGCCCCTGACGAAGCTATTTGTGTAACTCTTTACACACAAAATCCTTAGGTGCCTACGGAATAGTCATCCGACCCAATAACTTGGGACGATAATCATCTGACGAATGTCACAACAAGCTCTACCGGCAGAAGTTCAGATGATTTTGAAGGACAGCCGTCAGAGGCGAAAAGGTCTTGTAACTTCACCGAATACGCGCGCACCGCCACCTCGGGAGGAGGTGCCAAGCCTTTGGCCGGTTCACCAACGTCGATCCTTAGCCATCCGTAGCCAGTGAACCGGCGATGAGCTTTGCCGGACACATGCACCTCTCGGTATTAGCGACAACCGCGCAAGCGATACGCTACCGCGCACCAGTGGCGCCTCTCACCAGAATTTCCAAGTTTGGATCTCTCACATCTCTGTATATGTAGGCAAAGAACGGAGGGTACGTGAAGAACTCGATTACCCCCTGGTCGAAATCTATATTTGAATTACCATCGCTCATGGGTGAAGCGGGATGCTTGGGCCGCGCTGTGCCGCCAGATACACAGACAACACGGCAACACTTCTAAGTTTTTTCTGATCCGCCGCAAGCAGTGGTCATCTTCCTGACATCGCTCGAAACCGACGAACATCGCCTATTCAAACATAATACGTTTGCATATGCTAGTTATTGGATCAGAATATCACCTGTAGTTCTATGCTAGCATAAAGAAAATCATGCGCAATAAAGACAATTGGATAGTTATCCTTTGTCAGCAATTCGCTCCTCTAGACAGATCAGATGAGACTGGACGAGATGATAAAGGAAGTGTTACTTGTCTCGGATAGGACTACAATAAGCAGCGTTTTCGGTTATCACCATCACCCGCTCGGTGTTCGTCCCCAGTATGTTACAACTTTTAAATTGCTCACATTTGAACTGGCATATACAGATATTAGTAAGTATAAATATAACAATCCTCACCGTATCTGCTGATACATTAAAGAGTAAAGAAATCTAATAGTGAAGGTTAAAAATGCAACGCAAAAAAAAAAGCGGCTATCGGGGCCAAGTTCTTAAAGTTACCTAGAATTTTCATGGGAACACGTCTACTGATTACCATGTATCGAGCCTCCACAGAAGGCCAACCAGTTCGTAGGCAAGCGTCAAATTCGTAATTTTACACGTAATCTCGTTGAACACTGGCTACGCTGTGATACTTCTCGGGTGTAACACAGAATGTACAAACATTGCTTAGCTTTGCCACATATGCTCGCTCAACGCAAGCACCTTCTCCCCCATCTGCCTCTTCGCTGCCGCGGCGATGCCTCTTTCTGGATCTGCCAACTGCTCGCTGTAATACAACTCAACGAGAGCCTTGAGCTCGTCGTATGTATACTTTTCTGCTACTGATATGGGACTGCCTTCGCGCTCCTTATCGTGCTTGGCCTTTTCGACGATGCTGTCGGGTCCCTCCTGAAATAAACTATAGTAATTGGCTGCGCGCGCGAGATCTACACCGGCCTCAATGTTCTTGAGATTCTGCTGCAAGACGAGAATATTGAGCTGCATGCGTTCACAACCACGCATATTCATGGGCTGCGTGGCGAGCGCGTTGGACACTAGATACGAGTTGATGAGGAGACCTAAGCCTGTCCGCACGAATTGGGTCTCCCGGTCACGTAGGAAGCGCACAATGGTCTCGTCATATGCGACCAGTTCGGAGTTGAGGGATAGGATCTGGGGATCCGGCTCCTTGATTTCTTGATCGCCCAGGACGTACGGTGCCGTTGTGGGCGATAGTGCCACACCTAGAGACTGGACGATGCGGCACCGGATTTCCATATGCAGCGTTAGAAGAACGCTGCTAGCAAAATCCTCGTAGGACGACAGGATATTGTCAAACGATCTATGCAAATGTTAAGATTGGACAAGCACGATAAATAGATGCGATGGAGCGGAAAGCGACTTACTGGACAGTTTCCTGCGTCATCGGTAAGTATACAGGGCCCTGCTGTTCGCCATTTGCCTTATTAGGGTCATTCAACAGAGTCCAGCGGCGGGTTTGATTTTTGGGCAACGTGGGCTGCGAAGAATCCGTATTGAAGTGGGTAATATGTCGTAAGCCGGCAACCCGAACTGAAAGCCATTTCATGCTAGTGTACAGGAGACACAGGGACGAGATGACGTCGCGGTCCTGAATGATATCGCTTGGCTCGAGGGACCGTTCTTTAGAATGCATGATAAGCAACCCAACCTCCTTCTCTATCAGCTCCCGACTGAGATTGTCGGAAGTCCAGAGTTTTTTTATCGTCTCTTGTATATCACCATTCCCAATAGCCAGCTCTGCCGAGTATCGTAATGATTGTGGTGCCGCAGAGGCTTCCTGTGCTTTAGCAACCAATGATTTAAACCACGCAAAGCATCTTTCGTAGTATCTCGCCATCTGGGAGATGATCAGAGAGCTTAGCGCTTGGTCATGTGGGATAGTTCCGAGCATACGACAAAAAGCGGTAACGACGGCGAAGAATGCGGTTGTCCCCTTGAAGACGGGCCGACGGGCCACCGAACCCCAGTCCGGGTCCTGCTGGAACGAGTCTGCTTCGCCAAACACGTTGTCGCTCAACTTGCTGAGTGTCTCGTCCAGCTGCGGTTGGAAGACATTAACCAAGAAGTTATCAAGGAAAGACGTGAGGGTGCTTGCAGCCAAATCGGAACCAGGGGGCACAATGGCTTTCAAACGTTGTAAAAACACCAAGGTAGGTGGCAATAGGAGACTCATGTTAAACACACTTGGCTCCACGAGTGACTTGTAGGAACCAGGTGCGTTTCTGTTCTCGAAAGCCCCCGCATATGCGCTCCTCCTAGAGTCTTTACTAGCCGCGGATTTCTTGTTGAGGGCCTGTGTTTTTCGCGAATCGGACGTGAGGCCGGGGACAGCGGTACGAATAATACCGTCGAGAGCTTCATATTCGGTAACCATCTCAACAGACTTAGGATCTGCTTCAGAGAACTTGAACAAGTGTTCTTTAGAGTGATCCTTATTACCGTTAAGTATAGCACCCGGCCTTGGCGAAGAATTGAATTGGTAGACATCTGCGTCTGTTGTGACGTAATTATGTAGGAGCGAACGGATTTCGTTTTGATATAGATTCCATAGCTCCTTAAAGCTCCCCAGAAGAGAGCTATTGTTGCCGGCACCCTCTCGTCTAATGAGCGCTTTGATGGCTTCGTGGAAGACTCTGTGGCCCTCGGCTATGGCTTCAAATTTGCCATACAAAGTCCAGAGAAGGTCATAGATAACATCTGCCCGCATTTGCGTTTCTCTGCTCCCATATATGTGAAGACCCTGAGCGTTTCCGGAACCACCTCGTAATGAGCTCGGATGTCGAAGATCAACTTCATTTATCGTCTCGTTCACGATAGAGAACAGCTCAACTGGAAGTCGCTGTTTTAGTGTATCAACCACACTCTCTAATCGGCCGAGCTTGTTAAGGGACTCGACGACAAGGCTTATATACCAAAAGGTATCTGCTTCGGGGTTCTTTGCTGGGTCTTCGGTTACCGGGTGCGCCAAGTCCATCGTATCTAATACTAAATGGAACGGTGTCAACATGCCCGAGTCGTTATAGTTCTCGCTGTAAGCTCCTTGGTTCTTGGCCAGATTTTGCCATCGCTCCTGGCAGTAAGGCGATTTTAGGTACAAGTGCTCATGCAGCTCCTCGACCAAGATATCCATCAATGCAGTCTCCTGGTTCGCAAGATAACTCCTGAGGTCACTTAGGGCGCCGATGTCGTCCAGCTCGGGCCTTCGTAGCTTCCTTAAAGCAATTTGGAGGACCTCGACAGCGGTCAGGAATCGCTTTTCGGATATCCTGGCCTCCAGCTGGTCAGGTACCGTTCGCAAATCTTCCAGCTCATTCAGAGTCTGCAGAACATCGTCGTACATCTGGGAGAATTTGTATAACTTCTTGAGTTCTGGGTCTGTCGCACATAGGCTCGTCCGCGAGGACACCAAAGAGTCCTTCAAGGTTCGCACTCGCTTCTGAGAGGCTTGTATGCTTCCCTGAATCTTATGGAAAGTACCGATAGAACTGTTGAAGCCCTGGTGGTGTTCGTGAACAATGTTTTTGAGGGAATCTTGCAGGTATTGGTGTGTTTTCTTGAAGCCTCGATACTCATGTGCTCGTCCGACGGAGCTGTTGTCCAATAGCTGGAGCGCGAGGGATACTGGTATACTATCGTTTTGGATCATGGAAGGCCATTCGGTCTTGATCAGTTCGAGAACCTGACTGATCTGTCTCTCAGCGCTCGTCTCGGCTGGACGGCGCGATCTGGATGCAGGAGAGCTAAAGTCGGTAGTTCGAATTGATTCTGGAGGCGGTCTCCGGGGGTTCAGTCGCTGGGGAGGAGTGCCATAGCGATCGCTGGTGTAGCCGTCGCCGTAGGGGTCATAGTCTTCATCTTGCCTCGAAGTAGAGCCATAGCCATTGGGTTTGCCGTTGCGGTACGAACCGGCGTATCGGTTGGACATGGTCGCAGCGATGCATTCATAGCCTGGCTCAGGAAGCTATAGCACTGAAGCCAATAGCATCCTCTTAGAGCACCGTAGTCTGGTCCCTCGCTCTTCCTCACTCGTATCCTCGAAAGTGATGGATGTACGTCTGGACTTTTCAGGTATCGATTTTTATTGGATTGCGTTGGATCTCAAGTTCCGTATGGTGTGAAATAGGTAGTATCTGGTAATGCGCCGCCGTGGTTCGTTAGGTAATTGTTTCAGAAGGTACCGCACTAATGGATCTCTTTCCTATGGGTACCTAGGTACCTACCATTCCGTAAAGACAGGATTGGTGCATTATGTATGCATACGTGCATATATGCGCTTAGGCAGCCTTCACCTTGGCATATCCCAAACCTCCAACATCATGGGTAAGGTACATATTATAAGATCCGGTTACTTTTATAATAGTACAGCCTCGACATCCGTAATATCTCGATTTTCCTTCCAAAGGTATAAATAAACCGACGCTTCAGACGGCAAGTTGGCTAACCCAAGGCTTGCTAAGATCTGTGAAAAAGCTAGCCCCTTTTACCTCCGTCGGCGTGTCTGTAGTGACCGTAACATTGCAATTCGTGATCCAATCCCCTTCGAGAGCATATTTCTCTGCGATGTGCTTGGCGTAGTCACTCAATTTGCAGGACGACCCGGGGCCAGACTTACACGATGGGACGGGATAAACCGCATCATTGAGACGAATGCGAATGTATGCAGCGCTTCCTGTGCTGGTCGGCAGTGTGGGATTTAGTAGACCAGCAGCCGCAACAGTAGAGTGGGAATATCTCTGATAATTTTGAGGCTCGCTACCATTCCTTATACTGCAGCTCAGACGTTCAAAGGCGATTGTACCCCTCATCGACACGTATCTCGAGCCTACCCAGAGCCTATTGTCGTCCTTATCTGTAGGGGAAAGGGGGGGTTGCTCGTCAAAAACACCACTTGCAGTGACAAGTTCAGTCAGTTGACCATCGTTCAGGAATGAAACGAGAAGTTTGGGCAATGCGAATGATGTCCCATCGGCTTTCGTGCCGTTGGTGGATTCACTTTGCAATAGACCGAGGAGAGCATTCAAGAAAGGTGTCAGCATCTTCCGAGGGAGATCAGTGCCCGGTCCCACCCCGTAGTAATATCGGAGATCATTTGAGTACTCGTACTGTTTCAATTCCTCGTCGGTGAACACATCGCACCAGGGTGAAAGCCGACCCGTGATATGGCTTTCGAAGCCGCACAGATATGGCACCTGACTCACGTCGCTAACTGTCAAGGTTAGGTTTCCCTCGATCAGTTCTTGTAGGCGTTTCTGGACAGGGGGGATCCAAATGTCATCCCAGGCTGCCTTGTAGTCTCCTCCCTCCGTATCTTCGAAGTTTGGACACATGTCCGAGGGAGCGAGTGTATCACCAACGCTGGCTGGAAAGCCTTTGGATGTTACAGAGATGACACTTCCCTGCTTTGAAGCTGCAAACCCCAAAAACCCACGAACGAACATTGACGCTGTTTGGAGCACCCGAGTATAATTGTTAGCCCAGACCATGAAAGTGTCCCGTTCGCGATAGAGATCAGGGTATCTGTAGCAATTAGTTCAAAGATTTTCTCAGGAGAAACCGGTGCAAGAGTAGGCCAACCTTGTTCGTAACGTGTATCCTAGATCGTAAGCTTCCTTCGCACCAGTGGGGTTTTCCATGGCAATCTGCGACGTAGGGTCCGTAAGGACAGGATGCCAATTAGGCAAAAATGATAAGCTGCCGCGGGCGGTGTAATGACCGGTTTGAAACTAAAATTATTCAGTCGACTGAGTATGCTGAGTACATTTGAACTTACCCGCTCATACATCGACACCCATCCATCATAAGCCTCTTGATCTGGATATCTCGAGCCATGCCTGGAGATATAGGCAGCCCGATCGACATGACAGTTCTCTGGAACGTCGGATGAGATGCCGAAGACGTTTGGACCTCACCACGGGTTAGCGATAACGAGACGAGAAAAAGGTGCTTACAGCATCTTACCAGCATACCAAGGCCCATTGGCTCCTAACCATTGGAGGGGATTCGTCGCGCTCTCGCTAGACGGAAAATCGATATCCTGAAGCGGTGCGAGATACTGCGGCAAAGCGGCATGAGTTACTCTTCCTGCTAAGGCAATCACACCAACACACGATATGTGCATCTTGTCGTTATCCAACTAGCAAAACAAGTAGGTGGCACTATTAGAACAGACACTCTCCAAAGTACCTAGGTAGCCATAATGAAAAATAACAGTATATATACCTGCCTAGGTAGGTACCTGTATATCTCCCCACTACATATACCTGTCTAAGGAACCAATACTGCTCCTCGCCCCAGAGCTGAGGCGATAGCTTTGTATATTATAGCATTAGTTCAGGCTGGTATTCCTGAACTTGTCCGGTATGCGTATTCACGTCGTGGAATGAGCGGCAGCATGTCCCAATGACGCCCTCGAGGTGCATGACTCCAACGCAAGTCCGCCAACACGTGCTGGGGGGTCGTTTTCTGGTTGGTACGCGAAACTAGTTCCGCGACGGTTACAAAGCCAGACGGAGATTAAACTACAATTTGAGCTCGCTCGTACGCCCATGCCGTGTCATGTATAAGGTCGTAGGTAGTAATGTCATAATAGCATCCATGCCTGCTGAAAAAAGAATAATGAAGAATAATGAAGATGAGAGATTGCCAAGAGGTAGGTATCTATTAACTCGAATTTTAGGTGGTCTGTGTAGTATAACGGAGGGGGCGGGGCATACAAGTCACAGAGACGTCAACCAAAGGAAACCTCCGTTCCCGCCATCCGGCCCGGCCATTAGTGTAGGGTTACCACAAGCTTCAAGGGTCAGTTCGCTCGCCCAGATATCGAAACACTCCATTACCTGCAAAACAAACAATGCCGACACGAATACCCAGACCCGAGGACTTTACTCACCTATCGCCTTCATTAGAGACGTCATTGGTTTTCCCTGAAATCCCGGAAACAACAACGACCATCCTCATTCTCTTTCACGGCCTTGGGGACTCGGAGGTGCCGTTCGCCTCATTTGCCAAGAACTTGAACTTGCCAGGCGTTCTGGCCATCTCGGTCCGCGGAGTCTCTCCGCTGCCACCGGCACTGCTCGGCCTTCCGGACTCTGAAGCTGCTAGCCCGACTCGGCATTTTCACTGGGGAGATGACTTGACACTATCTTCGTCGACAGGAGACTTAGACCCAGACCCGGGTTTCTCGAAAGCAGAACAGCTTGTTTTGGGGAAACTGATTCGCGAGACACTCGTTGAAAACTGTGGATGGGAGACGAACGATATCTTGCTCTTCGGTTTCGGACAAGGTGGATCTCTGGCGCTTGGCCTAGCATCGAGGATTCGCCAAGGTGCAAAGGTCGTGGACATCACCGAGGGAGACGAACCTACGGAAAAGGCTTTCAAGGGCGCTGTGTCAATTGGTGGTCCATTGCCAACAAGCATGATATCTACCATCAGTGCTAGAGAAAAGTCCCGAACACCCATCTTGGCCTGCCATGGTAGATCAAGCGAGTCTTTGGGCGAAGACGCATTGGATGTGTTAAGAAGCGAGTTTATTGACGTGCGAGAGGTGAAATGGAAGAAGAGCGAGGATAGCATGCCTAAGAATAAGGATGAGATGCTTCCAATCATGCAGTTCCTGGCCGAGAGATTACGTGGGTGGTAACAGACATGAACATATTAGCACCGCGCAAAATTAGTAGACAAATTCGAGTACGATTGGAAAGTTTCATGGTAGGCTCTGATCCATTAACCTGAATTTAGTGTTAATCATTGTCACGATCAGGAAAGGTGGGTAGTTATAGTTAAACATGGGAATAGCTAGTAGCTTCTGCCCCAGTTTGTGATCATCTAACTTCTACCAATACATGTATTGTTCGAAGCTACAAAACCCTAATGACTGAGTTGGAGTTGGAAAGGACCGGGAGTAATTTCCAGCTGATGTAGATGTCTGAGTAGAGCTGGAGGGTTTACGTCGCCTTGGAAGTAATAAGCTCCCTGGGTATCCTTTTCATTATGTCCGCCTTCCCCTTTAACATACATTGCAGAAACTATAACTTATGCATATCTAGGTAGTATCAACAATGGTATATTGCTTTTGTATTCGGCTTCCCTCCTTTGGATATCATGTACAATGGATATTATTCCCACCCAAGAAGTCAACACTACCCTCTGCCTCGAGTCTTGCCGTCTTCGCCATGGTCTAAAGTACAAGGATACTCAACTCGGAGAGGTTTCCCCCCTTTCATCATCAGAGCTTATTGTATTGCCTAGAAACCCTTCATGTTCATTCCGCCGAAACGCCGTAGCTATGCAGAGAAGCCGGATTTGGAAACACGCCGCACCGAACCAACTCAAACCCAATCGTTGCAATGGTTTAATCCAGGTAGGATTGTGGTCTATCACCACTAACTACTAACTATTAGGTCGATGGAGCGGGATGGCAGAATCTACTTGCTCGCCATCAGCCACTAGTGGTATGAGGATTGATTGTCTCGTTTCGCGTGGCCGAATATTGCGGAACTCTACCTCGGGTTTCCTACCCATCTGGCTGAGGTCACTAGCTAGTAGGCTCGCTTGTGTTATATCGCGAGGTAGAGTAAAGTGTGGTTTATTAACCAGACGCTTTTCACCTTCCGGTGGCGTTTCCTTGTTATTAGAATCTTTCAATAATGGCATACTGCTCACCTCTTGCTGGATGAGGGGCTTCGTGTCGGCGCTGTGTTGTCTTGTCTCGTGTTGAACAGTGAAGGCCCGAATCGGATTCGGATCGACACAATCATAGAAAAGCATGAATACTCCTCCACCTTGCGCCAAGACCATCTCCTCAGATACTTCCCATACGCTCTCATCGCTCAGCCGCCACCACTTTGCATCCTTATCCAGATCAATGTCACTGTCAGCCCCGTCAATCAGGACGCTATTGTCATGTCCATCGAGAGATTCGGCTTCCTTAATGAGATTGTCGTTAAGCCTGGGGGGTTTGCGAGGATGCTTTCGGTAGCAAACATAATGGCCATTTTCGTGTCGACCTTGGTGCGTTATAACCGCGCGAAGCTCATATAGAGGACCACTAATTTTAGACGGCTCTCGATCCCCTGAAACCATAGAAGCTTTCGGATCTATAACCCAGTGTTCCTCGTCCTCCAAAGAACTGATAGAAGCGTCGTCTACGGATGTAGCTGGTCCACCTGCGCTCCCCAAACACCACGGACCGAGGTCAAGCGACCTTGGATATCGCACTATCGCAAGGTTCTTGAACATGTGGCCGGTGTTCTCGTCGAATACTGAGCGATTCATATGAATTGCAAGACTTCGAGGTGGCCGCGCTATAACTACTTGTTTGGTCTTGGTTGATGTGATTCGTTTCTCTGCTTTGCATTTCTCTTTCAAAGTCTTTTCTTGGAAGTCATCTTCCTCAAGCGCAAGTTCAACAGCTTCCAGTCGGGATCTATGATATGGGGTATTACTATCGGTTGCGCCGAGGTTCTTGCTACGAGATATTATTAAACTAAGTAGTCTTCGCAACTTAAGAAGTGTGCACTTGGCGCACTCAACTCCCTCGATAGTTTCTAGGTCCGTGTATGAATCTAATCGCTCGTAGAGATCGGTTTCTGTTTGCTCGACTCCGAGATTGAGGGTGAGACAATTGAATGGGATCATAGCGAGCCCATCAGAATGTCCGCACTGGACGCATGCGACTCGTTGCGCCGCGAGACCTTCGAGGGGATTTCTAAAGGCTTTGGCGTTTGATATGGACTTTAAACTGACTGGCAAGGACTGATATCCACTGTCATCACTGTGCTGGCTGCTTTCGGCGTCATCTCTAACGCCGGCCGCGTCGAACACAGACGGAGAGTGTCGAGGTTTCACCGCTTTTATAATCTCCTTTTCAACTTCATCTAGTATCTTGGAGAAATATTCTTGCGCGTCTTGCTGCTGCCATGTATCCAGTGATTTCAACTTTTTGGGCGTCCACAAGGTCTCTCCGTTATGGCTAGAATCCGTCAACTTTGCTATCAGATTGCGTAGCGAACTTGCCGAGCCCGACGCCTCATCCCCTGCAAGTTCATCTTGTTCTAGGCCCTTAGTAAGATATGACGGGAGTGGCTTCAGCGACGACAGACCCTGGAGGATACTATTCTGAAAACAAGAATTATCGTAATTCCCCAGACCGGGAGGCTGATCGGTATCGCGTTTGAGGAGCGGCGCGGACACGCTCGATAAGGAACATAGGCCTCTTCTACCCGCGTCAGCGACAGACGATATAATGTTGCCTGGTCCATCCATGCCAATTATCCTTCGAAGAATTTCGCTCTTGGCAGCGTAAGATGGAGAACGAGCCGATCGCATAGACGGGGAGATGGGGTCGGTCGGGAAAAGCCACTCGTCGATGGTATAAAGCACGGCTGCAGGAGTTATAGAGACTAACAAGTCCCAAAGCAGCTCCCCGGGATGCCGTGGTCGCGAAAGAGGTGAAGAATGTAGGGATTGGTAGAAAACGGTAAGGAGAATGAGAAGCACAGGGATAAGCACGCTGGGCTGCTGTATCCGATCCAGCAAGGTGCCTTGGGCGTAGTATGGATGGTGTTTACCGAGACGGTCGATTGGCTGCTCTAGGTGATGAGAGTGCATCCTGATGTTTGCGAAACGATGCTGTCGGGAGGATAGACGAATATGGACATGAGATGGCGGGAATCGTGAGGTATCATTAGCATTGAAGTAGAGCGGGTCTTGCAAATACGCAGAAGAAAGTGGCCATGGAAGAGAGTATGCCTACATTTCCTGGCACCCTCTTATCCTGGAGTCTTTGTACACGTATGGTGGTGATGTACGTATGCGTAGGTGTCTGGAGAAGCTGTCATTTGTACTAGAAATATAACCTGAATTCGTCGAACAAAAAGACAGGGCTGATGTGACAGTATTATTTTTAGTGGTCGTCAAGCCAAGTGCAGGGGTGGGCCTCCTATCGGCTCAGTGGTAGCTTATCGGCAGCTCGTCAAAAGTTATCGAGTTGCCCAGCGGGGCATTCTAGGAAACGCCTACCTTATGTACATATTAGGTACTTAGACACAGAGACAACTTTCAGCAAAGACAGAGGATAGCAAGCATGGCGAAAGGCGGCATTGCAAAGAAGAAGAAGGGTGCGCAAACATGAACCCCTTGTTACTCATCTATATTGATCCATCCGAATAGCTAACAATTTCATGATGTAGCCCCTTCCGTCCACTCTCGGGCTGCAAGGCGCGCGACATCTCCAAGCATCGATACCGACAAGTCTTTAAAAATTGTTCAACCGCCTACGGAATCGGTCGACCATCGCCCCTCGGTGCTCTCGATACACCATGGAGCAGGTGTTTCCAAGAAGACAAAGAAGGGCAGGAACATAAGCACCAAAGCACGGAAGAGACTTGAGAAGGGCCAAGATCGAGCTGCTGCGATCGTGGAGAGAACAGAGCAGAAGGTTGCGAAAAGTAAAGACCAGTCTCGTACGATCCAATCGCGAAGGAAAGCTTGGGACGACATCAACAGCCAAATCCCCGCGAACAAGAAGAAGGCCAAAGACGAAGTGAATGAAGACGGGACGTCCGAGTTAGATGACAACATGGACGATGCGGAAGCACAAGTTGAGAAAGCATTTGAGGAAATCGCGACGCCGGGAAAAGCTTCCCTGCAAGAGACTATAGAAAACGACGATGGCATTTTATGATTGAGAGGTTACCGGGAAAGATTATCCAGGCGTTATAGGTATTAGGACTTCTCGGCTTTCAAGGGAGCCTTGCGTAGCATCATCTTGAGGTGGTCGTTATGAATGGATTTTAACGTTTTACACTATAAGTTCTTCGATCTTATCAACCTTATCTATCTTATCGATAACGTGATGTAGTACATACATACCCGTCACCTCTCACTGTAAAATAATCCTTTCTAGTACTGCTAACATGCAACTCTCGAATAGAGAATATATACGTAATCGCAGCTGGGAATCCTTCAACCTTCAATCTCAGCTCCTTTGGTATACTGATATTAATTTTATAAACACTCTTCACGATGCCGCCAAAGCGAATGACCGCGAATCCCGTACGGCCGTCGCGTTACCGTGCCGGCAAGCCAACAGGCGCATCGTCCGAATCTGATTCAGAAGCTAGTGACGACCAAACCGAGGAGCAGCAACCCCAGCGGAAGATCCCGCCACCGCCTAAGGTACCCAGTGCCGGAAAGATCATTAGCAACCTTAGCAAAGTAGATCTCAATGAGCGCCGAAAACAAGAGCACGAGGCTGAGGCCAAACGCGTCGCAGCCGCGGAAGCAGCCCGTCTGGCAGCTGAAGAAGGGTTTGTGACGGAAGAGAGCGAGGATGAAGGGCGTACCGGTGGAGAAAGTGAAGACGATGAGGAAGATGAAGAAGAAAGCAGCGAAGAAGAAGCTCCTAGGAGGTTGATGCTGAAGCCAAAGTTTGTGCCCAAAAGCCAACGGAATTGGAATGGGAATAAGGAGCTTACCGATGAACCGGACGAAGCAGCTAAATTAGCCGAGGAGGAAGAACGGAAGAAGAAAGCAATGGATGAGCTGGTCGAAGAACAGATGCGTAAGGATGCGGCTGCGCGCGCGGCCGGTAAGAAGCACTGGGATGATGTCGTAGATGAAGAAGAGAATGTAGACACGGAAGACGACGTCGACCCGGAGGCCGAGTTTGCGGCGTGGAAACTGCGCGAGCTCAAGCGCATCAAGCGAGAACGCGAGGCCATCGAAGCTCGTGAAAAGGAAAGAGAGGAAGTCGAACGCCGAAGAAATCTGACCGAAGAGGAGCGAAAAGCGGAAGATGAAGCTTTCCTCGCCAAGCAGCAGGAGGAAAAGGACGCGAAGGGCAAGATGTCGTACATGCAGAAGTACTTCCACAAGGGTGCCTTTTACCGCGAAGAAGCTGAGGCCGAAGGCTTGGTCAACCGAGATATTATGGGCTCGCGATTCGCCGACGACGTCAAAAACCGTGAGCTGCTCCCCAAGGCACTGCAGATGCGCGACATGACCAAGCTGGGAAAGAAGGGTGCTAGCAAGTACAGGGACCTCAAATCCGAGGATACGGGTCGGTGGGGAGATATTCGTGATACGAGACCCGGAAAGGAATTCGACAGGTACAACGTGGACGATAGATTCAAGTCCGATCGTGCTAGAGACGCATCTGGTCCCGGAGGCGCCAATGCGATACCCCTCGGCGAGCGAAAATCTGTTCCTAGAGCTCCGCTCGGTCCCAGAAATCCAGATCGAGGACGGGATGATAGGTATCGGGATCGAGAGAGGTTTCGGGATCAGGGACGTGACCGCGATAGCGATCGACATAGTTACCGCCCAGAAGATGACCGTAAGCCAAACCGGGATATATCCAGAAGTAGGTCGCCGAGGAGATACGATCGGCAAGACCTCAGCAGCCAGAGGAAAAGAGACTCATCGCGAGGTACAGATCCCTACGAAAGCGACAAGAGGCGAAGAATAGAGTCTAGATAGAGTCACGATCGTAAATACACGCAATGACAAGGACACCATGGGTAGAAGCAGTTCTATTTCTAGGTTATACCTCCTAAAGCTCGGCATAATCAAGATAGTCTCACGACTAAAGCAAGATTATATCCGTGTAATCTCCACCCTAGCTCTTTTGAAGACCTGGTGACCAATTCGCCCTTCATTGCCTACCTCTTCGTCCTCCAACTTGAGTGGGAACAAGGTCATTCGGGCATATGTACCTGCGCCTCTCCTTTTAGATAGGCATCCCGGGTTGATGACTAGGACACTCTCCACAACCTGACGCGTGTTAGTAACGGATGGATCGTAAGTCAGATTGTTGGAGCTTTTTCTTACCTTTGCGAAAGGAGGCAGGGTACTTGGCAAAAGCATGACATCAGGCCTCACATTCATCATTTCACCGAGCTTAAGGTAACTCGTGTCGAGCATAGCGCCTGTTGGCAATCCATCGCCAGCGCCGACTTTGAGCAGCTTCTGCCGGCCTACCGGAGGAAAGATGGGGAAGTAATGCCGCTGCTCAATCACATATTTGGAGGTTCTGGAGACTATATCTGAATCCGCAGGCCGTCCACCGATCAGCTCTTCGTGTCGTAGATCCCAGAGGATATCCTGTGAAGAGATTCCAAGCACCATCTCGTTTATAGCTAGTGTCATTGGGTTGCCGATGATACGCGCACTCTTGTGGAGTCCCAAATCCTTTCTCGGTAGGAGGTCTTGCGGCCAGGATACATGCTTGGCGATAACGTCGCGTACTGACGGGATTAAGAGGATGGTGATGGAGGAGTTCAAGGAGACTAGCCGATTTAATGCTGGTGATATCATGTACTTGAAAACGGTCGACATTGTTGCTGTATCGGGATCCACGGACGCCTCCTCTGGCAGGTCAAAGTCGCCCGTAGCAATTAGAGGGTGGTCAACGTCGATGAACGGACCTGTTAAGATTAGGGCATCCGCGTTCGTGTCTGCTGCTTGGCTGCAAAGAGCATGAAGAGGCTCGAAGTCGAGGTTGTCGTCGGCCGTGTAAGGACCCGAACCGAATATCACATTTAATGGTGCCGGCTCGTCATCCGACTCCATGGCATCCGGGCCGCCTCGGAGCCTTTCCAGGTGGATCTCCAGGGCCTCCGGTGTAGACGCGGCATTTGGTAGTAAGGGAATTTCCAGGACTTCTTTGACAGCAAATTGGTTTCCGGACGAATTAATGCCCCTGAAGGCAACAATTTGGCCCGGGAAAAAGTGATAGCGACCACCAAGTTGCTGTAAGTTCAAGTGAATCCTTTTGCCTCCTCCGGTCCGCCTTGACGTCTCCAGAAGAAGGGACGCTTCGTTTAGTTTACCCTCTGACGAGTCCGACACAATTCGGCCAACGGCAACAATCTCCGTGGTACTTTGGCTAGCTGCGCTACCGAACTCGTTCTCATCTATGTTCTTATAGTCTCTCAGGTATCCCGCGAACTCGTCTATCCGATCATCCAAAATCTCGGATGCTTCTGAGGTCTTCATGGCGAGTGTTTTGTAGCCTAACTTCTTCTGATCTGACGTCGCTGTCAATTTGATCCGTGGCTCAGCATAGGGTATAGGCTCCGGGGGTTTAAGATGGCTATTCAGGACCTCTATTACCTCTCCCGGACGAGCACGGTCATTGAAAGATGCCGCCCTATGATATCTTAGTACTTGACAGTGACTGAGTATAAACTGTATCTTACGGGGTAGCATTCAAGTCCACTTGATTTTCTAGTCGCATAGGACTCCTGTGATCGGGCGAGCTGCTAAGGATATTCCCCTTCACCCGGGTCATGGAGGGAGTCTCAAGTGGGTGTCGTCTTTTGGTGGCACTCTTGTTCAACTTTCCCGTTGCTGGAGTATTAGGAACCATTCCTTCCAGCCTGTAGCTGTTAGTTTTATGCCTGTACCTAGAAAGCCTGATCCACCTACATGCCGTAGACATCACCGCCATTCTTCAATGAAGTACGCGGGGTGCCGGCTGAGCGTTTCTCTGTCTTGATGTTAACATGGTGCGATCGGTTGCTTCGTTCCAAGGCGTCTAGTATATCTTGCTTCAAGGCCCGCACAGTTTCTAATGAGAGACTGTTCCCGTCCATATCCATTTTAATGGAATATGACTCCCACTTGAAGTACAAATCTTGGGCAGACAGCGAGTGGATCCGCATGATGGACTGAAGCTCAGCTACAACATCAGGTTCAAGCTTTTGGTTCGGCATGCCGAACAGCTCGTTCAACTCCTCTAAATCTGCCTCCGCCATTATGCTGGGATCCTTGGGTGAGAGTATTCAATAGCAATATAGTATTGAGCCTTATCTCGGAAATCTGAAATTAGAGAAGTGCTCCTGCTCACTTTATAATGGACAAGTCGAGGACAACGGGTGGATGAGGCGATGGAGGGATGCGAAGACTTAGGAGACGCGCTTTTTGCTCCTTAGACGCGTCTTGAAATCATTCGTGTTAAGAGTAGGCATTTTAGTGGAGTACGGATAGAGTACGTACCTGCAGCTGATTTAGCCCCATTTAACATACCTACATATGTGCAAGTACCTAGCATCTGCAGCAACAGGGACCCCCTTACATGATACATATGCATATAAAGAGGTAGATAGGCTAAGCCAAGCACGATAAAGGGTCTAATAGCGGTCTCCAGCACCGCTTCCTAACAATTACTTCAATCTTCTTCACCGCAGCTTTTCTAGTCCGATTTTCTTCTTAACTCTTTAATTGGTGCCGAATCAGTACCTGTAGGTCAGGATGTCTTCTTCGAAGGTAGAAGCTGCTGCATCCGGGAGCACGGGACCTTCCATCCTCGAAGAGAAAAACGAGGCCGGTGTGCTGAAGACGCCGCTGCCGGCCCCTGCTTCAAGCTGTACCGTGCCCGAGAAGCCAACTCTTACCGCTGATCATCAATCCAAGTATGACTGGCTTCTCAGTCGCGTCAAGGGTTGGACTGAAGTTCAAGTTCCCGCTGCTAAGGACAAGAGTGGTTCCTTGACCGATAGTGAGAAGGTGTGGCTCACGAGGGAGTGTCTGTTAAGATTTCTGAGAGCAACCAAGTGGCACGAGAAGGAATCCGAGAAACGCTTGCTAGAAACGCTAGCTTGGCGAAGGGAATATGGGGTGGATGAGTTGTCGGCAGACCACATTAGCCCAGAGAACGCGACTGGGAAGCAGATTATACTAGGTTACGACAAACAGTGTCGGCCCTGTCATTATCTCAACCCGGGACGTCAGAACACGGATGTTTCCACTCGACAAGTCCAGCATCTCGTCTTCATGCTCGAGCGAGTCATCGAACTCATGCCAGCTCAGCAAGAAACCCTCAGTCTCCTAATTAACTTCAAGACAAGCAAGAATCGTGGGAATACTGCCCCTGGCATTGGTCAAGGTCGTGAGGTCTTGCATATTCTTCAAACCCATTACCCCGAGCGGCTAGGCAGGGCAATGATAATTAACGGTAAGCTAGCATTCCTAACGATACTTCATGTCGGCCTGACTAATAGTAAACGACAGTTCCGTGGGTTGTATGGGGCTTCTTTAAACTCATCACGCCCTTCATCGACCCCTTGACACGGGAGAAGTTGAAGTTCAACGAAGACAGTATGTAATACCCCGATTTCCTCTTTTTCCTTTCCAGGTATCGTTTCTACTCACCTGGGAGTAATCACTCCCGAGACATGCATTAAATGAGCCAATCCCCTTCCTTAACAAACAAGCAACTTCTGACTCCTGCTGTTATAGTGACCCAATATGTACCAAAAGAGCAATTGTGGTCGGAATATACCGGTGGTCAACTGCAGTTTGAGTATGACCACGGCGTTTATTGGCCTGCTCTGCAGAAACTTTGTGCCCAGAAGCGTGCAGAGCAGTACCAGAGGTGGGAAGCGGGGGGCAAACAGATCGGCGAGAAGGAGGACTACCTTAAAGGACACGATGCCTCAGGAGTAGCGCCACCACCTGCCTCCTCCACCGAAACAAACTAAGATGGTGTCATAACTTGGAGAGCTCAGCAACCTGAGAATGTAAGGTGTAAGGGTTTGCGTTGATATTTTAGAGTAAAAAGCTTTAGCACCGATACATAAGTACCTAAGTTATAGATGTCACGGAATTAACTAATAACCCGTTAATACTTATAATTGATACAGAATATAAACGACAAAGTGATACCATAGATCCAAGGCTCTCGCCATATTCTATATGTTTAACTAGGTACCTAGGTAGTTCAGAAAGCGCAGGAAGGATAGTATTAGGTACCTCATGGTTGACCACGTATTGTCTTGCAAATAGCGGGGGATAAGCTTCAACATACCAGCATGCCTGCAGCGTACCCCTGTATAGTCCCACAATTTCAACGAGCACTGGGAGCCTCCTGGAACATCAACCTTCAACACCTCCCTACCCTCACTACAGCAAAAAGGTAGAGATCTAGAAATACGAAGCTTAGACCAACACATTCATCCACCTCACAAATATCGGGCTCCTCCGGCGAAACACACCTCATAGAAGCGATGTCGAATCTTCAGCCCGCAAAGGGCATTAGCAGAGATCAACCCGGACTACGCTACCCGACGAGCGGCAAGACAATCTACCACCGGCCGTTGAATCGGACCAAGGCTGCCGAGCTCAGCGGCTCCAGTTTCGCCTACTTATTTTCCGAGATGGTGGGCTATGCGTCGAAGAAGATAGAGAGCATTCAAGACTTGGAAAAGCGGTAAGTGTAAGATTGCCAGGCCTGCTCTCAATCCCACGCGCGAGGGGCTCTGTTTCGCACACCACCTACCCACGAAGCTAGCACAAGATGCTAATGCAAATGCTTTCGCACAACCAGACTCAACGTACAAGGCCACCCCATCGGCCTAAAGCTCCTCGACCTACTTCTCTACCGCGAACCACCGCGCTCTCAGACCCGACCCTTGAACATCATCACTCTCCTCCACTTCATCAAGATCAACGTGTGGCAGCACCTGTTCGGGCGAGCGGCAGACGGGCTCGAGAAGTCGTCAGACCCCAGCAAACCTGATGAATATATGATCATCGACAACGAGCCGCTAGTCAACCGATACATCAGCGTGCCCAAGGACATGAGCCAGCTCAACTGTGCCGCCTACGTCGCCGGCATCATCGAAGGCGTGTGCGACGGCTCGGCCTTCCCGGCCAGGGTCACGGCGCACAGTGTGGGGAAGCAGGAAGAAGGCGAGATGTGGCCCGGTCGGACAGTTTTCTTAGTCAAGTTTGCTCCTGAAGTTATGGAGAGGGAAGGCTATCTGGGCAAGAGCTAAAGCATGTCATCGAGGTAAAGGGTTGGGGCATAGTCGGGTATTTAAGCATTGCAAGGCGTTCGGACTGGAAGAGGAGTTCGGGTAAATTCGATTACATCAAGGGCACGATATCATGGGACAGGAGCAAGAGAGGTACGCCTTGTAAGGCCATACTTGGAATTAACGATGTCATATCTCAGAAACTACAGCCAGTTTTACGCCAATTCGCCCCATTGACACCAATTCCATGCGTCAGCCCTCACCAGCTTGCTAAACCGCTATGTCGTCAACTTAATGATGAAAAGCAAAACGTAGTATTCTACAAGGATCTCTACGCCTCATCTCGGTAAACCCTTATAACCTTTCGTAGGCGGCCCAGCTATGAGTCTTCCGCCTCGGCTCGCCTCTCCGGACTTGCCCAAGGCGGGTCCTTTTCCCATAAGCTCGCCCAGTCCCAGATCCTTCCAGGCGGGCTCCTTGGTCCGCTGGGTGGCCTTCTGGATGCCGAATGCGGCGTGCTGGTCGGGCACGACGTCATCTTCGTCTTCCGGGTTGATGGGTTGATACTGCGGCGGCACGTAGATCTCGTCGTCCGGGAGCTTGTCCTTACAGAAGTCCTCAAACATGTCCGCGTCGCGAGGATGCTGCATGTGCACGTACGTGAAGCAGCCGTCCTTGTTCTGAGGGTGGGTTAACTACTAATTACATGTGCAATTGTCGACTAATGATTATATTAGGAAAGGGTATAACAGTACCATTATGCAGGCGAACACAGTCTCCCTGTACACTTCCTTGTGCCTTTGATGAGCTCAGCTGTCTTGCTTCGGATGTGCGGAAAACCATTAGGCGTTTTAGCATTAGCATGAGTATGAGGGTCACTAATGATAGTAAGTTGTGAGCTAAAGTGGGATAAAAATAACGGGTGTGGGGCAGCTTGCAGTGGTAATAGAGAGGTACGAACCTTACCTAGTACCTACATACATAATACCTAAAAAAACACTACTAATCGCATTGACCGCCTTTTGCAATAGCGCCCCATTTGTAATAACCCATTACTTTTATATTTTATTTTATAATTAATTTAAAATAATTAAGTTTTAACGTATTTAAATTCGAAAAAATAATTAAAATAAATAATTTTATAAAATATATTATATAAATTATTATATATATAAAAAATAATATATTAATATAAAAATTTATTATTTAATATAATTTAATTTTATTTATATTTTTTTATTAATTAAAAAATATAAAATTTTATTAAAAAGTTATTTAATTTTTATAATAATTATATTTAAAATAAAAATAAAAATTAATTAATTAAATATTAAAAAAAAAAATTTTAAAATAAATTTTTATAAAATATATAATTATTATAATAATTATAAAAATATTAAAAAAAAATAAAAATTAATAAAAATTAAATATTATATAATATAATAAATTTATAAATTAATATTTAAAAATATATATAAAAATAAAAAAATTAATTAATATTTTATATATTAAAATATTAAATTTAAAAATAATTAAAAAATTTTATATTTTTTTTATTAATATTTTAAAATATTTTAATATTATTTTAATTAATAAATATAATATAAATAAAATTAATATATAAAATAAAAAAAATATAAATAATATAATAATAAAAATATTTTATATTTATTATATATAAATTATTAAATTTAATATAATTTTTTAAATTATCTAACCGGAGGTTAGTTATAATCGATTATTTTAAAAAATTAGGAGCGAAATTTCATTAAAAAATCCTATCTATATACTTTTATATTATATTAACTTTACATTCGATATAAACTAAATAATAAAAAATTAAGGTTTTTATTATATTTATTTAATTAATTAAATTTAATTAATATGAATTAAAATTTGAAAATTAAAATTATTAAAATTATTAAAATCGTTAATTTTAATATAATTTAATTTAATTAATTTATTTAATTAAATTATAATAATTTAAATACTAAATTTTATATTAAAATAATTATTAAATTAAGCTTTTTTTAACGGTATAAGTTACATTTAAATATAATTTAAATTAATTATTATATATATTAATTTTGAATTTATTATTATATATATTAATTTTAAAAAAAAAAAAATTTATTATAAATTTAAGCCCGCCGCATTTTAAAAATCATTACATTCGATATTAATTTAATTTAATTTAATTATTTAATTAAATTATAATAATTTAAATATTAAATTTAATATTAAAAAAATTATTAAATTAAGCTTTTTTTAATGATATAAATTATATTTAAATATAATTCGAATTAATTATTATATATATCGATTTTAAAAAAGGGCTATATATATTAATTTCAAATAGAAAAAAATTAATTATAAACCTACGTATCGAAAATCGTCGAATTTAATATCCTTTTAATTAAATTTAATTATAATAATTAAAATATAATAATTCGAATTTTAAATTTAATATTAAAAAAATCGTTAAATTAAGCTTTTTTTAACGATATAAATTATATTTAAATGCAATTTAAATTAATTATTATATATATTAATTTCGAATTTATTATTATATATATTAATTTCGAATTTATTATTATATATATTAATTTTAAAAGGGCCTATTACGCGTATCGAAATTTATTAAATTCGGTATTAATTTAATTAAATTTAATTATAATAATTAAATTATATTAATTAAAATAATATAATTTATATTAATAAAATCGCTAAATCTAGCGTTTTTAATTAATATAATTTATAATAAATTATTAATAAAATTAATTAAATTATCATTAAAAATATTAATTTTAAAAATATATATGTAAAATGAAAATTCGCTATAAGCCTAATGCGCATATCGAAATTATTAATTAAATTAAATTAAATTATAATAATTAAATTAATTAAATTAAATTATAATAATTAATTTAATTAAATTAAATTATAATAATTAATTTAAATTAATTAATTTATAAAAATTAATTTAATTAAATTAATTTATTTAAATTAAATTAT